>OY735225.1:25825493-25917993 GCA_963457665.1 Thysanoteuthis rhombus | reverse complement strand
CGTCGTTGGACATAGACCTTCCCCAGGATCTGCCACATTTCTTTATCGCAACGGAGCTAGTATTTTCTATTTGTCCCGTTTATCTCTCCATCTTGTATTCTGTCGGCCTCAGTTTCGCATGTGATTTCTGGTAATCCATGTTGTGAGTTGTGATGTCCATTAGTTGTCAGCCATTCTTGCAACATGACCTGCCCATTGCCATTTGAGATTTCAAATAGATTCTATGATTTCTCAGACTCCCGCTTTCTTCCTGATATACTGTGTTGTCTTGTGATCTCTCCGTGTGGGGTTGAGCATGATTCTTTCATCTACGCGTTGCGTGCTTCTCAGTTTGTGAGTCTGTCTCTTGATTAAGTTCCATGTTGTTGCTCCATAAGTGACTATCGGGAGGATGCATTGGTTATACACTCTTCTTTTTAGGATTAATGGGATCGTCTTGTTTTTGAAAGTTGAGCTTGCTCTGCCGAAGGCTTGCCATCTTATGATTATTCTTTGCTTGATCTCTAACTCTTTCGTGGTTTCCACGGAGATTTGTTGTCCTAGGTAGATGTAATTGTCTACTTTCCCCAGTTTTGCATCTTCGATTTTGACAGTTATGTCCTTATTCTCAAAGTGATCGTTGCACATGATTTTTGTATTACTGAAGTTCATGAGTAGGCAGACTCTTTTGCTCTCTTCGTTTAGTTCATCTAAGATTAGTTGGATGTCGTGTAGGTTCACTGCGAAAAGGACAATGTTGTCTGCAAACCTAAGTTTGCTTAGATTTTCGCCGTCTATTTTGATTCGTCTATTCTATTTTTAACGGCATGGGGGTTAGGAAAAAATAATTTTTGTTGGCGGAATAATGACTGAATGTTTAAATGTTCAACCCTGTTGCCACATTGGTACGGCCTGAACGCACGATAAATACATACACTGAAAAAAAAGTGTTAAGTAGGCCGCATTGATAAAAATTACTCTCATTTGTTACAAATAATTATATTTGTTCAACTCAAAGTAATATTCATCATATTTGGTCATGATTTTTCTTCGAGACAAACTAACAAATTTATAGTAATTTTACAAGTAGTCCCAAAGAAACTCTTTTTTACATACATACATACATACATACATACATACATATGTACATACATACATATGTACATACATACATACATACATACATACATATGTACATACATACATACATACATACATATGTACATACATACATACATACATACATACATACATACATACATATGTACATACATACATACATACATATGTACATACATACATACATACAATAACCAGTCAGCCAGACCAACTTGAAAACCGAATAAACCAATGTTGACAGATTTGGTGATAGTTCTAGTTGACAGTTTCTAACAAGAAAGAACCCGCTGCGATCAGAGAAACGCTATCATAAACGGTGTCTGATGCAATTAAAAGATTGGTGTTGAAAGAACCCTTTGTTCTGGGCGACATTCGGCCTTGACTCCTTTCAACTATGTCCCCACCAACTGGAAATCTCCCCACCGGGGATGTCAGCTGCGAAGGGTAGACAACAAACCCTTCTTTCTTCCTACATCGACCTTAGGGGCTTTTTTTGGCCCCGAATAGCTTCTCAAATGGCCCATTATTTACCTCTGAGGACAAGGGTTGGAAGAGGTAATGCTTATACCTCCTCCAACACTCATGTCTGACTGTTAGTTCCGACAATATCTCCACAGGTTTACAATTAATTCTCATGGCATTGTGTTGAAGGTTCGGCCATGAATTAAGATAGAATTTATTGGATTTCAAAGTAAATTCAAGAATCTGTTTTCGATTGATAGATATTTTTCATTGGTCAAAATAAGGTAAACAATTGAACAAAACAAGGAAATTCGAAACACAGTTATCTCCCCTTTATCGGAGCTGTATTAGAAACTGTCAACCAAAACTGTCACCATCACTCAAAAAAAATCTCCTCAGTTTTCAAGTTGGTATTGCTGGCTGGCTGGTTGGCTGTGTATTATGAGTACATCCAGCACCAATGGAGCTAGAGGGCTTTGATATTCAGCATTTACTCCTTAATATGTCTGGAAAATATTCTCCCGTCAATAAGTCTTTACAAGGAGGGTTCAATTCATAATGTAAGTATATGCTAAATTGATCCTTAGTTTATACCCAGCAGCATGGTTTTGATCGCTATCCAACTGAAGGCGAGAAAAAAAATATCCATTGATCACTCTTTTTTCCAATTTTTAATTGATTACCCCTAACAGGGCACACTGCAAAATTGCCTTGGTAATGTGACGGTTTCTACTGAGTGACAAACCAGACGTGTATGTACTGATTTCCATTCAGTTTTAACCTATGGTAATGGTTTCTAAACCGGGGTCCGTAGGCCACGAGGGGTCCGTAGGCGACTAGGGGTCCGTCAGATGATGTTAGGGTGTCCTCAGCCGTGTCTCTTCAGAACCTAACATTACGAATCTCGCTGAAGAGAAACATCATCATCGATGGTTATAAGCGACCAGGCGTATACTGGACCCCGAATGGCTAGAGGTCGAGAGTTCGATTCTCACCGCGGGCTTGTACTTTATTTTCCAATAACACTGTTTAGTCCTTACCTTAGGGTTACAGCCCGATTCTAATTTGAGATAAGAGAAGTACCTGAAAATTAGAATGAAGGTAAAAACTAATCAAAATGAAAAATAATAATCATCCATCTCAAGGTTATAAAAAAAAAACATTAATTCGCCATCACTGTCAACCGTTGCGTCAAAGTTTTTGGTCTTGTAAAAAAAAAATCCAGCGAAGAATAAATATGGTCAGAATAAATTCCATTCATGACATCTCAGATATATATATATATATATATATATATATATATATATATATATATATATATATATATATATATATATATATATATATATATATATATATATATATATATATATATATATATATTAATTTATTTATTTATTTATATATATATATATATTTATTTATTTATTTATTTATTTATATATATATATATTTATTTATTTATTTATTTATATATATATATATATATATTTATTTATTTATTTATTTATATATATATATATATATAAAGCGTAAAATGATAAACGTTTTTAGAAGGGGTTTACTGGAGTGCTGGTGCCAATTTTCGAATCTGTAGACATAACGGTATGGCAAGGAGCAGCTGGAACAAACAAACACTGAAACAAATGCAAAGAACACGCGCACTTATAAAATAAAAAAAAAAGGGATAAAATCCTTTGCTATCTCTGATGGCTACGGTAATTCATTTGTGCACAAACCTGTCCCATATATTAGAATTCGGATAAATTTAATCCATATTAGAGCCCATCACTGACCTGTGGCGTTGACAGAGGTTTGTGCTTTCTTACTGCTTTCTACATTGGTTACAGATGTTCATAGTAAGGGTTACCTGACAGTTATCGGTACGGAAGTCGGAATCGCCGGGCTGGGTTCGAACACTGATAGAGACTGTCCGTGTTCAGTAAGTCCTTATACCCTTGAGGGAAAGGTACGAATCCACGATTCCAGTCTCTGTCCGATGGCCAGATATCTTGACAAGAAGTCTTGTCTCTGGTATGTCACGATGGTTGGAAGAGGAAAGAATGGCTGAGTGAATCCTCTCAGACGGCCAGTGAAAAGCTGTTACATCTACACCCTACCTCGTCAGAGGCTAAACCAGTGTCTATGTATATGTGCGTGTGTCTTTCTGAAATAGATATGAACATACATACACACACACACACGTATATATATATATATATATATATATATATATATATATATATATATACATATATATATATATATATATATATATATATATATATATATATATATATATATACTCCCGAAACAAACTTACGATGAAGCAGCTGATGAACTCGATGATAGAATAAAATTACAAATATGAATTTTGAATATATATATATATATATATATATATATATATATATATATATATATATATTCATATATATATATATATATATATATATATATGTGTGTGTGTGTGTGTGTGTGTGTCTGTCTGTCTGTCTAATTTGATCATTTTTATTATCATTAATTTTTTTTTGTTACAATTTACCTTCATCTAAATTTTTTAGTTGCTTCTTATCACATCCTATATTCTGAACAGCACGGTTCCGAAATAAAAAGTAAGCTTCCGGTGAGACTTGATCTCATATCGCTGGATGCCGCGAGGAGATTAACGTCCTACTGTTCTTATCACCAGTCAGAAATTTCCTCTCCGGGCATATCAGTCGTGAATCATCATCACCATTATCAGCACTAGCAGCAGCCTTTTAGCGTCCGCCGTTGGACCGAGACCTTCGTCAAAGATCCACGCCCAGAGGTTCTTACTAACTGAGCAACGAAATCTAATAGCGGGCGGAAGCCTGAATCAAACGTTTAAACCTACTTTCTACCCCGGATCTCTAACGCCCAGTTTGTTATGCTAACTGGTAGATTCAGTATCAGTGAAGTAGTTATCTCATTATTTATTTTATCAGATCAAGTATTTCATATCTTTGTGTGTGTGCTTTTATATTCGCAACTACAGTACGCTTTGGGGCGTTAGTTGCAGCGTTTTGACTCGTTACTCTGCTTGTCACCGCTGTATCTATCAGATGAATTCTCAACAGTTTACGCCTGTCCATTGTCAGAGGCACTGGGGCCACGGGGGTAGTTGAGGAAGCTGCTCTTCTTGCCTTCTTGGCCCAGCGTCATCTGGTTGCGTGCCCTCTATTAAAAAAAGAAAGCGTAATATACCGACAAAATATGTATTTCTAATCACTAATTGACTTGAAGAATTTTCAAAGCTAACAAAACATTTTCACAGTAAATTAAAATCTTATCTGATTTATTTTAGAGTCAAATGTCTTGCTTATTACGCTCACGCCAAACATGATTTCCTGTTTTCAATTTTTAACGTTATTGTGGTTGTAATACATCGATCCCAATAATCCTTTTAAAAAAAGAGTATACAACCAATGCTTTCTCCAGATTGTCACTTATGGAGCTGAAACATGGAACCTAACTGAGAGACAGGCCCCCAAACTGAGAAGCATGAAACGTGCACACGAGAGAATCATGCTTAACGTCACATGGAGAGATCACAAGACAGTACAGTATATAAGGAAGAAAACGGGAATCAGAGACATCATAGAATCTATTAGAAAACTTTAATGGCAATGGGCAGGTCATGTTGCAAGGATGGCAGACAACCGATGGACATTACGACTCACAACATGAGATCACATGCGAAACCGAGGCTGACAAAATTCAAGATGGAGAGATAAACTGGACAAATTTAGAAAATACTAGCTCCGCGATGCCCACGACAGAGAAGTGTGGCGATTCCTTGAAAGACTGATGATGATGATGATGATTCTGTGAAATTCCCTTTCTAAAGAGCTGCCCTCTCTGCTCCAAATTGTTCTTGGTACCCCTGTCCATTGTCTCAGCGTTTGATTTCTGAGTGACGGCCAGTCGCCATTATAGATCTGTGCCTAAATCACTCGTCTTTATTATGTAATCATCCAATCAGATGATAGTATTACATACACCCAATTGTTGATTCGTGAGAATGAGGCTATGCTTTCAGGGAATTGGTTGGTCTCAATCTACCTGATTTTCTTTCTTTCTTTCTTTTTTTCTTTTTTTTCCTTTCTCTCTTCTCTTCTCTTCTCCCTTTGATTTGTTCTCTTTCTGTCTTTCTATCCGTCTGTCTTCTTTTTTTTCCTTTCAGCATTTTTTAGATTTTGATTTTTGATTCCTTTCTGTTTTATTTCTCATTCTTACTTTGGTTTGATTTAAAGTCTCTTTCTTCGTTTTTTTTTTCTAGTATGAGTGAATACACATACCTCTTCCAGCTTCGTAGGCAGAGGCAAACAAGCAAGAGACGAGCAAAAGTGGGTGAAAGCTCGTCATGGAAAGCGGCAGCCGAAACAGATTAAAGAGTTTAAATGCTTTGATCTAAATGATCAGCGTTTTGCAGCGATATCGATTCCGCCAATCCCAGCGCCAGCGAGTCAAAAGAGTTGAAGAGAAAATGGCGCATATTTCGTTCGAGAGTATTGATCTGTCAAAATGACAATAGATTTCGAGCGCATGCGCAATCGCGTTCAGGTAACAAGATGAAAAGGCAGCAAAACAAATAAGTTTTAGGGAAATGCTTATGTGATTCAGATAGGATTAGATAACCATACATACGGTGAGTGCAAAAAGTATCCAATACGTTCCCAAAAGTTCACTTTGATATCTGTTTACAGCTTCAAATATACGGTCAAATAGCGTAAGATACACCACTTCTCGTAATATCAACGAAGTTAAGCGACATTGAGCCCAGTAATTATCCAATATTGGTAACCCAGTGCTGTATATTCCGCGGCCGTCTCGACCTATACTATGTCGCCGATTAAGAGAGTATATTGCCAAGCTCAGGTCGGACTCTACACCTGGTCCTGTCCCAACCACACGCTGCTCCATGGAGGACGCATGACCATGCGTTCTTCTCGGATCCAACATACTTATATTGAGGGGCAGCGATCCACAGCTTCAGAATTTGGACCAAAAGGATTAGAGTTCGAATCTCACCGAGAGCTTATTTTTTTATTTTTTTTTGAACTGAATTGATTACTAACTGCCGTAGACTGACCATCTAGTTGCGATGAAAAGCAACAAGAATTAAGATGGAAGGAATACATTTTTTTAATGAAAAAATATATTTTTATTTGTCAGTGAATGCCTTTGTCTCAGAGTGTGAATCAGATTCGAGAAATATTTTTTCCCTGCATCAAAATCTAGAACTGGAATTCCATCTCTTTCTCACACTCTATTTCGCTTATAAATGGGTTTATCTGGCGAATTTAATAGTACGATACACCTGACACCCCGGGGGGAAAAAACTCAAATTTTTATTTATTCATTTAATCATTTATTTTCCAAATTTCGTTTATTCACTGCTGAAATGTTTTTGTCTAATTCTTTCCATTTTTACGGTTGCTTTGCCGCATAAATCAAATATAATTTTTACTCAGGGGTGGCAAACATGGGGGAGGGTAATGAGCAGAGGTGTAGCTGACGCGTATCATTTCATATCAGTGATTCAAATCGTTTCAACGCGGCCCGGCAGCACATACTTTCCGGTTCGGTACCGATCCACGGCTCTGTGGTTGGGGGGGGGGGCACTGATTTAGAACATGAAATTTTGTATATCGTTGTGCTTGACTAAGATGAGCTGCCTTTCCCCTTCCCCACAAAAGACTGGTTTGGTTTTTAGCAATAGCACGCCTATCAAGACGCATTATTTCTATTCCTTTATGAATTTAATACTAATAGATTACAAGTATATCTGACGCCTGCTGAAAAATATGAATCAGCCTTTTCACAAGAGAAAAAATTCGCCTGGAAGCATGCACTACATTGGCAAATATTTAGAGAATTAATCTTCAATTTATTTATATATATATATATATATATATATATATATATATATATATATATATATATATATATATATATATATATATATATATATGTGTGTGTGTGTGTGTGTGTATGTATGTAATAATTGATAATGTGTCATCCAAAGACAGCTGTTTCGTTGTATTACAACTCTTCAGTGTGGCTATTTCCCATCCAGTATCACGAGGTAGGATCGTAACCTTCGCTTCCCTCACAGAGGCTGGCATTTTAACCCTGCACTACGATGAACTCGACAGTCAGTAAGTCTGAATTTTACGTGATATATTTACTTACGCTTAATGCTCCATCCACCAGAGAGCTCCATTCCAGAATTGGAAGAGCATATATATATATATATATATATATATATATATAGACATAGATATAGATATATATAACCAAGTGTTACTAAAGTTATATATATATATATATATATATATATATATATATATATAGACATAGATATAGATATATATAACCAAGTGTTACTAAAGTTATATATATATATATATATATATATATATATATATATATATATATATATATATATGAGAGAGTATATGCGTGTATGTGCATATGTATGTATATGATGTAGATTCATAGGTTTCCACACATATGTTTTTATGTATGCGTGTGTGCGCATGGGTCAATCCGGAAAGTATCCAGCCATTTACCTGTATCAGAAAAAATGGCCTACTTAGCGCAATGGTGCATTGGTCCCGTTCTGAGTACTCCATTTGATATTTCACACACTTATCCCAACGTACCTCAGTTTGCAAAGTCCCTTTTTAGGATCACTATCAGCTGCCTTGTCACGTTCTCTTTGAAATCCCCCCATTTTCAACGATGAAAACCAAGATATCACATGGGAGCCAATCGTAGACTGCAAGGGGTTGACAGACCTGGATAATGCGATGATTTGCAAAAGAAAACGTGAAAACTGGAATGGTATGGTTATTTTAAGCGAAAATTAACTTGTAATAGGTGATACCTACCATCATGTAGTTAACGTTTGAAAGTGGAATTACCGGTTTGGATGGAGGCTGATTCTGCTTTCTGATCAACCAATTTCCAAAAGCTGACGATTCCTCTCTGCTCCTGGAGTAGGATGCATTGAGAAAATTGTGATCTCTCTTGCATTCTTACAGTGTACTGATTCATGACAAACATCATTGAATGTCCACCCAGCTTTTTATACATTTTTTAATGAATGATTCCACAATTCATTCCGCTACTTGATTAGGAAAAATATGCCAGCAATTCAGATATGTTAATTCAATTTATTTGAATTATATTTCTTGAACCCAGAAAATTAAGCTATAAAACGGGAATTACTCAGTGTCAAACATGTTATCTGTTCATTTGCTATGAAGTAAACAAAAAAGCTGATTCCATAATTCTGCCATCAGTAGTATATCAAATTTGAATAAAATAATGGAATCTATTCTCCTATGTCATGTCCCTGTAGACTACTCTTTTATTTTCAAAATGAATTGAGTAATTTTCAATGGCTTTATCAGATATGAAATCTTAAATCAAATAATGGCGTCTGTTTATTGATGTCATTTGACCGTATACGTATCCGTGAATTCAGAAACGTCATCCACCAAAAAATAATTCAGTGGAAAGAATAAATGTAACCCTGAAAAAATTATCAGAACTGATAATCTCTACGTTAATCCCTCCCTTAATCTCTTTGTTAATATCTTCGTTAATTAAACACGGATTTTCAACTTTTTTTTTGTTTCAGAAATGCTTTGAACTTGCTGTCAAATATATCATAAGCCATACACCTAAACTGTCACCAAAACATTTAACATTGATTTCTTATAAATTCTAAGCTAGTCTGGCTGGCTAGCTGTCTGTCTTGCTATGTATGTATCACGCACGCAGGCCACACCTATGTAGCTAAAAGGCAGAAAAGTTAGACATTCACTCCTTATTTTTGTGTATATGTACGTGATTGAATCTTGTGTCAAGAAAAAACGGTTTTCTTGTTTTTTTTTGTTTTTTTATCCCCCCCTGGAGGTTTTTAGTGGGGGGCGGTAAAATGCAATTTAGGATAATACAAAATTGATCATTTATTTTTAGTCTGCCTGTTTTTTGAAAATCCTGACTTTTTAAATGATCACTGCCAGAAAAAAGTAACTTATTAATTGATCACCCCATTTTCCACATTTTCGAATGATAATCCTTCACACGACACATTGCAAGTTGGTCACCTGACAGTTTTTATTGAGTGACTTACTGGAATGGTTTTAATGTTTCAATTTCTATGCCATATCATTCTAGAAAAAAAAATTATGAAAATGAAAAGTTTTAATTGCATGTTTAAAACATCTTTATTTTCAAACAACTAATATGTGCAACAGAATATCTGATAAATACAGTAGATACGTAATAGGATATAAAGCAAAAAAACACAGTTGCATGAAACGAATTATCTCGACCAATGATGGCGAATTTATGACACCCGTGTCAGCTGTTAGGTGACACGCAATGGACTCTAGGAAAAAAAAAAGAGCTTTTTTTAATCCATTTTGTTATTCAAGCTTTATAAGACTATTTTGCTAAGAAGGTTCACCATCACTGCACTAAGTCAACGACTTGTTTAGACGAGCTATCTCTTCAGTTGCAACAACGAACAAGTTATTAGCGACAATTTGGGAGCAGATAGCACCTGCGCTTATTCTGACATTGAATTTTCGATATTACGCCTAAAGCAACACACACACACACACACACACACACACACACACACACACACACACACACATATGCACGCACAATCACCCGCATCTATTCATAAACAAGGTTTGGAGGCATACATACACGGCCGCACGCACACACTCGCACACACAGATGAACAAGCAAACACACGCACACACATATGAACGAACAAGCACATACATACATGTGCACTCACAGATGCAAGTGTGATCACACACATATACACAGACGAGCATATGCGCACATGCACATATATGCGCGCACAATCAGCTACACACACGTATACACAAGCGTAATCATACGCACATACACTCAAACACGCACAAACACACATGCACATTCATGTATACACACAAGCTCATACATTTGTGCACACATATCTGCTGACACAGAAAAACGTACAGGTGTATGTTCGAGTGCGCAGAATACCCCCCTCCCCTGCTGAGCAAGCCCACCACCGTATTGGCTCATTCGATCACTATAGATCGAGAAACAGCAGATATCCGACGCAGTTCACATCCCTGCTGCATTCCCGCCCCCTCACTGTAACCCCCTCCCCTAATCCCCGGCCAACCCCAGCTCTTTGATCATCGATTTTTTTGCAGCTGCATCTCTGAATGCAGTTGTTGCAACATCTTATTGCAGGTTTCACAGGGCAAGTAGTTCGAGTCGGCACATAAAAAGAAGGTGTGAAATAAACGGCATCTTCGATTCGGGTAGGGAGTTTGAGATTCTGGTTGGTTTGGTGATGGGGTTTTGGGTTTTTTTTTTTCTTTCAAACCTTTTTGCCTTATTCGAGATTCATTTTGATAAGAGAGATATTTTTTGTGACCCAATCAAAAGCAATAAGCACAAAGACAATATCTATAAATCGTCTTTAGTCGTTATATAACAATAACTAGACACAGAAACAAAAATAAGAACTAAAAAACAAAATTGTCAACTGTTGCCATGCATTGATAATCTATATCAATATTTTCGGTGTTTATTACAAGAAAAAAATAAATCATTTTCCTGCGAAACTTTAAGAGACAAGGACTACGAGAAACGAAAAATCACTCAAGATGAAGAGATGTCAAATAGAGCTTAGAAGAAACAGCTCCGAACAACGCATAGTGCTAATTTGTAACAACCTTCCCAAAGATCTAGTTATAGCACTAAGCGTGAACATGTCTAAGGAGAGGATGAATGAGCAATGGAAGTATCAGACCGTTTATGATAACCCCAAAGCTAAGATTACCGGCGTCTTAAGCAAAGGAGTAACCCACCCCAGCGGGAAGGACAAATCTGAGGAATTGGGCTGAAAACCTTAATCTAGTTGGAAACGTAACGAAAACGAATTTTTTTTTCAATTAGTGAATAATGTTGCACCATATTTACATTGAGGACCAGACATTTCTTTTTTAAATGAGATAAAATTGAAAGAACAAAACACTAATTACAAGATTATTTTTCGAGCAAGATCACTGTGACTGTCACTATTATTATTACGCAATCTCTAGAGTGTTCTCGTTCGCTACTTTGAGAAATCTTGGTTTAGCATACGAAGAAGTTTGTCCCTTGCAGAGATCAAAGATACGTATGCAATCGATTACTCTATATAGATTAACACGTGTAGATATTTAGATGATCAGCTGATTACGATGGATTTATCATTTGTCAAGATCGATAAATCTGTACATTATGAATTAAGGTGCGTGTGTCAATAACGATTGATTGATAGAGATAGATATAAACAGACCAAAGATATAAATACATTGAGATCGATCAATTAATAGAGACATAGATAGATAGATAGATAGATATACATGAACAGACAGTAGATATGAATACTTTGAGATCAATACACAGATAGATAGATTGATAGATAGATAGATAGATAGATAGATAGATAGATATAAACAGACGGTGGATATGAATACATTGAGATAGATAGATAGATAGATAGATAGATAGATAGATAGATAGATAGATAGATAGATAGATAGATATAAACAAACGAAAGATATGAATACATTGAGATAGATAGATAGATAGATGGATTGATAGATAGATAAATAGATAGATAGATATATATAAACAGACGAAAGATATGAATACATTGAGATAGATAGATAGATAGATAGATAGATAGATAGATAGATAGATAGATATAAACAGACGAAAGATATGAATACATTGAGATAGATAGATAGATGGATAGATAGATAGATAGATAGATAGATAGATGGATAGATATAGATATAAACAGACGAAAGATATGAATACATTGAGATAGATAGATAGATAGATAGATAGATAGATAGATAGATAGATATAAACAGACGAAAGATATGAATACATTGAGATAGATAGATAGATAGATGGATAGATAGATAGATAGATGGATGGATAGATAGATAGATAGATAGATAGATAGATAGATAGATAGATAGATAGATAGATATAAACAGACGAAAGATATGAATACATTCAGATAGATAGATAGATAGATAAAACAGACGGTATATATGAATACATTGAGATCGATCAATCGATAAATATATTTATATGTATAAACAGGAAGAAGATATGAATTCTTTGAGATCGATTGATTATTAAATACATAGATAGATCGATACATAGATATATATATGAAGAGACAGAAGATATGAATACAATGAGATCGATACATAGATAAACAAATTGATAATAAGTGATGGATAAATAGGTCGATACATACGTATGTATATATGAATGTAATTTTATAAATATGTATATCTATATATTTATATACATATATATGTACATACATATATATATATATATATATATATGTGTGTGTGTGTGTGAATAATATGATATATATATATATATATACATATACATGTGAGCATGTGAACAATGTCATATATATGCATATAGAATGTAATGTATACTTACATACATATATATACACATATATTTATTCATGTATCTATGTATATATTCTTGTATGTATATAAATTCATATACATTCATACATGCATATATATATATATATTTGTACATATATATGTGTGAATAATATGATATATATATATATATATATATATATGCATGTATATTTAGATACTTGTACATATGAACAATGTGATACATATATATATACATACATAGTGTAACATATACTTACATATATACATATATACATATATATATTCATGTATTTATGTATATATTCATGCATATATATGAATTCATTTTCATTTATGTATGTATATATACGTATATGTATATTGATGTGTGCATATCTACATATATTTGTGTATGTACATATATATATCATACACACACATACACACACACACACATATATATATATATACACACACACACACACATATATATATATATATATATATATATATATATATATATACATATATGTATATATATATATATATATATATTTATATATATATATATACGTGAATGTATATGAGACTGAGATAGATGTCAATAGACACACCGACAGGCTGATTTTTGTAGCCGCATCGCTTGATGCAGTATTTACAAATGCTCATGTCAGGTGAAAGTGACTCAAATCGATAAATCAAAGGAAGAGGACGTGAAAGACACTCTGGATGTGGCAGGGAGAGAATAGTCGGATTTTCAAATTAGGGTTTGGTATTATTGGGGATTGCAGAAATAATCGAAAATATTTTTTCAGGAATGATTATCTAACTAAATGTATTTTTACAGTGCTTATTATAAAATTGCCCACTGCATTCCAGTAATTGGAAAACAAGTTCCATAAGTTCAACGGTGCGTCCACCATCTGGTGGTAGTACCAGGAGGAAGGAAAGAGCAGATAGTCTCCCTTCGAGTTAGTTAATTATCATACTTGTAAAATATTGATACATGCAAATATATTATTATTTTCAATATCGTAAATGGCTTTTTTAAGTACAAAAATGCCAACTGGTTCATTCTATTATTAGATTATAGCTTTGATGAATCACGTCTTCAATGATATCACACCTCTTCCTTTCTTCCTATTTCTATTCAACGGAAGTGGGGCTGACAGACAGACTGACCGACCGAAAAGCGCCGAATAGAGAATGTGTGAATTCATCCAAAACAAATATTTCGTTTTTGTTGCGTTTTCATCATTTATTTTTGAGAAAAGATTTTTTTTCGTCATAATAAATCAAAACTTCAAATGGATTATAAATATGTTGCAATTTTTGACAATTATTTAGGTCTTCACTTGTTTCTTTGCTTACTTACAATTAGATTACGGCTAAAGACTAATCATATAGTGTCTTAGTACCTATCAATAACAATGAGTAAGGGGCTGCGAAAAATCTTTCCCCCTTTAAAAAGTGGTTGCGAAAAATTCCGTCTCCTCAAATAGGGTCACGAATGCAGAATGATTAGAGAAGCCCCAGAGTAGAGAATACTGGTTAGTTCAGTGTACGAGTAATTTTGTTCCTTAAGAAGGAAGAAAGAAAAAAGTATGAAATCGATTATTCTGTATGGATTTGCATATGAGGATGATTTAGATGATAAAGTGATTACAATGTCTATATCATCTACGATTCGTCGATGAAGCTCTTTATTATGAATACTAGCATATATCCGGGAAAAAAATGACGGAATTATTTATGTATCGATTAGCACCAAGGAAGCTATTTTATTAGGTAATATATTTTCAATAATTCAAGTATTCTTGTGGTTTTCAAGTCTCAACTCAACTCAAACTGTTCTAATGTGTAATCGGACATAAAGTCTCAAAAATTTTTATCACGTAATCATCATTTTTATGTCACAACAGACTATCTCATTTTGAAACCTGATAGTTTTTTATTAGCCGTGTTAACCCTTCTTCCATGGACAAAAAAGAGCTACAACCATACAAATAATTTTACAAATAAACATACTAATTTGCATATATGGCGCTTATATATATATATATATATATATATATATATATATATATATATATAGAGAGAGAGAGAGAGAGAGAGAGAGAGAGATAGATAGATAGATAGATAGGGGGAGGGAGAGATAGAAGTGTATGTGCGTGTGTGTGTGTGCAAATTGATGGATGGTCTGCGTTTTTACCTCTGCAGACAGTGGAACAACACTGGAGTACCCCGTTCAGGGCACATGCCTGGACAAAGAGTATGGAGATCCTGGGATGCCCAGTCGTCAGAATCCCCCTCTTGTCATCGCTGATGTAGTCGAGAGGAAACCAGAGAGCGATATGTCAGGCATGAGCTGGCCTAAAAGGGCTGCTGGAGGAGCATCAAAATTGGTGTCAAATCGCCTTAAAGGATCTCCACCCCTTGGCTTATAATCAGAATTTTCCTTCTCCTAGACTGGTTGCCTTCCCAAGGCTAAAGAAACCAATCCACTCTGTTATTTTACTCATAGCTGGCAAATACGAATATATTGATACAAAGAAAGATATAGATAGATAGATGGATAATAATGTTCGTGATTCACTTTGTTTGATTAAACAGCAAAGCACGGACTGAATGACTTTGAACAATCAATCAATCTCGTGACCACTAAAACGGTCAGTCTAACTAATACAACTGCGAAATGACCTACCACTTGGACGATTTTTTTCATCGACTCTTTTGCACTTGGAAAAATACAGTAATATCCGCTTTTAACGTTACTCCGTCTGGTGCTGATTTCAAATAGCACTTTTTTTCAAATGTTAATAATAGATAGATGGATAGATAGATAGATAGATATCTGTATCTTGCATAAACAAATCATCGTAGCCCGTGCATGTACCAGAACTCATTATCTAAAGATTATATTGAAAAATAAATTTAAAAAAAAATAGGATCAGGAGAGTCTGGACACACACACACACGAGCAAAGAGAGAAGAATCTGAAGTTCATTTGGCTGGTTGGCCGGCTGGATCATTTGTGGGGCCATGGTGATTAGATTGATAGAGTTGAATAAATAGATAGATAGATAGATAGATAGATAGATAGATAGATATCATTACATTGTTCTTTACTAATTCACTTTAATAAAACCACCAAGCACGGACTCAATGACTTCGATCGAACAATCAATTGAATGACCACTACACAGGTCAGTCCAACGAAAATAGTATTGCGTAATGACCTTCCACTTGGACCTTTCCTGTCAGTTCAATTTTTTTTGCACTTGAACAAATTTAGTCTGCCGCCCTGGAACGAATCGATCACTGTGACCTGGTGGTAGAATGCTCACCTACGGTTTAGTAGTTCGTGAGTTCATTAAGAGACCAAATCATACCAAGACTTTAAAAATGATACTCAATGCCTCTCTGCTAAGCTCTCAGCATAAGGAGTAGGATTGGGGAAGCACAAGATCTATAGCTATCCCGACGACACCGTACAGGTGACCGAAAAACCTTGTACTGAGTTACAGAAATGCAGACTTCGAAACACATTTGCCTGATATCTTTTGTCGAAGAAAAAATTGTAGCGGACCAAATTAAGTAGCTTCAGTACCAAAATAATCAAATAAAATAAAATCCATCATCACACTTGCACACTTGTAGCAAAAATGGATTAAAATACATTTTTTAACCTATTGTTTATGTATATTTATGTTGTATCATATCATTCGTGAGTACGGGATTGTTATCTTTTTAAAAATTTTCCTTCGGTACCAAATCTTTATTTTAAGGAAAGATCAGCTTTTTTTAGTACCAAATTTGCTCCATTTTAATCTTGAAAAACAGCCAATGGTAACCCAGCTTTTGAACTATTCATTGTTTTGGGGTTTTTTTTCATTGGCTGTGTTTTTTTGGTCAACAAGTTGGTTCCATCTTGAGGTATATCAAGGAAAGCGGATATCCGGGTATACTTATCTAGTCAAAAATCACAAGGTGGGGCAGGGGTCACTACAGAAAAGGTCAAAGGCCACGGCTGCAAAAAGAGCACACGTTTTGATCTCTTTTATTACAATGCACCATTCAAACGAGCTAACAGTAGCTTCGCGCAGTGACTGTTTGTGTCTATTCCTGTGATTTGTGTTTAAGAAGCTTCTTCGAATCCCACCAAACGCATCGTTTGACAAATTGACAGACTGAGCTAAGTAATTGTAAAAACTATGTAGAGATGTTTGCTTGGGTTTGGTCTTCTCGCGAATGAAGGGAATTTCCTTGGAATAACTGCCAAAGTGTTTTTTTTTCTGTTTTTTTTTTTTTTTTTTTTTGTTCAGAACCGAGCCACCAGGTGCGCAAGGAAGCGCTGGATTATTCTAAGCTGCGAAGATGGATAGGGAATGAATTGATAGGCAATGTTTACTTAAAGTAAGCAATGTTTACTTACCGGTGACAGGTTAGTAAACAGCCAGCTCCAAGAGCCTGATACACTTCTAATTTTTCTTTCTGCAAGCTAACGTTTTGTTTATGCAATCGCTTTCGAGTTTCGAGGTCTTCCAGAACGTTATTTATCCTTGAGCACAAAATCTCGTTTCAAAACTTCGCCAGCAATTCCAGAAACGTGCTTGCACCCACTGCGTAATAACAATGAGTCTCGGCGTTCCATTGCCTTGCTTACGCAGCTCTCTTTCCCAGATTAGATACAAATGGTAAACAACATCGAGTGCGCATCACATATTCTGCAATCATCATCATCATCATCATCATCATCATCATCATCATCATCATCGTTTTATCGTCCGTCGTTGGACATTGACCTTCCCCAGGATTCGCCACACTTCTCTATCATGGTACTTTCTGAACCTATTTAGCTCGTCTCTCCATCTATCATTCTGCCGGCCTCGGTTGCACATGTGATCTCCGGGGATCCATGTCGTGAGTCGCGATATCCATCGATTGTCCACCATTCTTGCAACATGGCCGGCCCACTGCCATTTGAGATCTTTAATGGGTTCTATGATGACCCGGACTCTTATTCATTTCTGGGTATACTGTACTGTCTCTCCATGTGAGGCCCAGTACAATTCTCTCATGTGCACGTTGCATGGTTCTCAATTTGCAGATCTGTCTCTTGTTTAGGTTCCATGTTTCAGCTCCCTAAGTGACTATTGGGAGGATGGATTGGTTATACACCCTTCTTTTTAGGATTAATGGGATCTTCTTATGCTTTCCACCAAATAAAGTAAACGTATCATTTCTTCCAAAGAAAATCATCAAGGAAAGGTTAGGTTAGTCACTCGGTAGAAACCGTCATGTGACCATCGTCTTTTGACTATACACCGTGTCGGGGGTAATCAATTGAAAAATTGGGGAGAGAGGTCATCAATGTATGAGTAACTTCTCACGCATTTCGTTGGGCAGTGATCACTATAAAAAAAGCAGAATTTTCATAAAACAAGAGTGATCTAAACTAAGTGATCAATTTACCAGAAAGTCATTTCGCGAATCGAACCCCTCACTAAAAACCTATTTCGGTGAGGAACAAGAAAGTTATTTTTAGACATAATAAGGACTGAATGTTCAAATTTTCAACCACCTGGCACCATTGGTGCGACATGTAAGCATGATACATGCATAATCAGCCAGCCAGACCAACTTGGAAACTGAAGAAATCTATGCAGACATTTTTGGTGACAGTTTTGTTTGACGATTTCTAATTTTACTGGCACAAACAATAAAGAATTGCGTATACTTTTGTCACATCTAACATTTCCCTAACATGGTGCAAAAAGTAGCGATGTTTGCTCACCGGTGATTGAGATCGGTTTTTGAACCTAGAATTCAAAGAAAACGTTTCGAATACTGTTATTCAAGGCAGCTAGTTCTTCCCCACTGGGTAGATTGGACTTTTGATTGGATTAAACCACCGTAGCCACCACAGGTGGCGAGAGGTTCTATCCTTTTTTTTATATATATGTGCGTGTATACATGTGTTCCAGCACTCCGGTCCATATCGCTCTGTTAACAGACTTGAAAGTTGGCATCAGTAATCCACAAGACCCCTTCTAATTTTTTTCCTTTCCTTTTAAGAAAAAGCTTTTTTTTTATCTTTTGTGTTTTTCTTTTTTAATAATGATAATAATCTAGATGTTTCTAGATATTTTTATACTCTATTTTAGCTGTCTTCCACAAGAAATAACCTCTAGATTCTCTAGAACCTGGAAATTTCTAGACGTTTTTTTTTTCTATAGATATTTTCCAATGTAAAACGACAGTGATGTCGTGAATAGAATCTATCTTGACCAAATTTTTCTCTTCGATGGAATTTTTTTCTTTTTTTTTGCATGACTTTAAATTTTCACGCTACGTTTATTCAATTATTGACTGTGACAGTTGGGGAGGACAATGTTTATGGCAGTCTGGTTTTTAACCAAATGCAATGTCTATTTGTGGTACGTTACACTGGAAGACTTGTTCCCAGTCATTATCACGTGAGGTGTCTGTATTTTTCCGACCGTCTGTTTTTCAACGTTAGTCAATATTGAATCTATTAATACATACATCCATGTTTAGTGGAATCTAACGGAATAATTATCTATTGACCAGTCCACCTCTTAAGTGTGTGGTTAGGTATCTTATTTCTTTTTCAGTCTGTGCATATCTATCACAGGGTTTCGAATTAAGGTGTTTGTTTGTTTGGGGTTGGGGGCTTTTTTATTCGAATTTCTTGATTCAATTTTAACAATATTGTTTTCGTTTTTCTTTTGATTTTTCGAATTTGAGGCTGTCTTCCAGAATTGAAAGATTGGAAAATCACATCTAAATCGGCAACCATTATCTATCAAGACGAATCTGTTCATATCTGTCAATCGATCGATTATATATATATATATATATATATATATATATATATATATATATATGTATATATATATATATATATGAGTTTGCTCCTATCCGAATCAGACTGTTCCAATCCATCTCAAACCAAGCATATCTATCCATCTATCTATCTATCGATTAGAAACTTTCAAACCATACTGTCAACATAGTCAACATCGGTTTCTTCGTTTTTTAGTGATTCTGCCGGACTGTTTATCCAGCTATGTATGTATGTGTCACGTACACAGGACACATCAATGGAGCTAAAAAAAACTGAAAATTTAAACATTTCTTCCTTATGTCCAGAAATGCAGTTCTTTGAAAATTCCCTTTTAAGATATATGGGGGCAATTTACAATATAAATGTATGCTAAATTAGTCCATTAGCTTGTTTTCGGCAGCATTCATGCTCGTCTTTTGAAAATTTGGACTTTTTGAGATTCAGCTAAAGGCGTTCGTTGATAAGCACAATTTTTTAATTGATCACCTTAAACAAGGCATGATGGCAAAATACGTTGGTTG
Organism: Thysanoteuthis rhombus; assembly: GCA_963457665.1. Lineage (NCBI taxonomy): Eukaryota > Metazoa > Mollusca > Cephalopoda > Oegopsida > Thysanoteuthidae > Thysanoteuthis > Thysanoteuthis major. The sequence goes on along the minus strand of OY735225.1, from coordinate 25,897,510 downwards.
CCTGATGTTTTCTATTGAGCTACTAACCAGACCTATCTATTGATCTTCATCTTTCATAACCTGCATAAACTGTTGAACTAAGTATGCATTCCCAACCAATGACCAAAGACTAGTTGGAATTAAAAAAAAACCATGATAGATAGATAGATAGATAGATAGATAGATAGATAGATAGATAGATAGATAGATAGATAGATAGATTGGAATTAGCATAGTATGTAGATAAATAGATTCGAAACGACGCTGATATATGCATAGATAGAAAGGAATTGACATAGCTAGGTAGATACGTGGATACAAATAGACATGGATAGATCGATAGATTGATAGATACAAATAGAGATAGATACATACATACCAATAGACATATATAGATACGGATTGGCATAGATAGATAGATAGATAGATAGATAGATAGATAGATAGATAGATAGATATGAACAGACTTAGATAGATAGATAGATAGATAGATAGAAATAAACATAAATAGATAGATAGAAAGGAATGGACATAAGTATATAGATAGATACAAATTAACATAGATGGATACAAATAGACATAGATAGATAGATAGATAGATAGATAGATAGATACGAATAGACAGAGATAGATAGATAGATAGATAGATAGATAGATACGAATAGACAGAGATAGATAGATGGATAGATAGATAGATAGATAGATAGAAATAGACATAGAAAAGAATGGACATTGGTATATAGATAGATACAAATTGACAAAGATAGATACAAATAGAGATAGATAGATAGATAGATAACGTCTGAGTACAAAGTTTATCATCAATGTTTGACTTCATGCCTTTTCTGACTCACAAATACTTTCGTTACTTAGAATCAAATGAAGCCATAAAAGAGGACACAATGATGTAATCGCTATGAACGTGCTATGCGCAACTACAGAACAAGAAATCAATCAGGGAGGTCAGAGCTCTGCCAATGCAATGCACTAAACAAAAGCTGAATTGAACTTGATTTTCCATATTTTACACTATTGTCTCAATACATGTAAAATATCTACTACTTTTTAGCCCGTGGCCAACCCTTCCACAAAATTTCATTGAAATTAATTTGAAACTTTTGCAAATGTTGTATTGACAAGCACACAAACATAAATATATACATATATCTCTACCAACTTTGTTGGCAAACGTAGTCATAGTCATAGTGTGATTAATGGTGTCTCTCTTCAGTAAATATAATTTTTTTAAATGGATACAAGAAAATATATAAAATTTGTTTTTTTTCTGGTTGTTATCCTCATCTTGGTTCATTTATTGAACCCAACGTTTCAGCCGTTTTAGCTTAGGGCCTTCTCCGGGGTATAAATGGGTGTTTATTCAACCATCGAGACGGAGTTCGGGAGTTTCGGCGATTGCCGTGAAAGAGATCGTTCAACAAAGCATTTGGTGTGAATTGAATGAATTGCGTTGTTTTAATAGGTTTAGGTCTGGGATTGAAGATATCGAGATTAAACCACGAGAGAGGACCAAACCTATTCCTAATGATGACGAATCATCGACAACAGTGACCAACGATCTAAAACTCCAAACACTATATGGAGGCTTCAGAACTTCAACGCCGAATATCACGTCATCTCAAGGCAATAGGGAAGGTTTGAGAGTTGGAATAATGAGTCTCACTGAATAGAATGCTCCGTGACAACGCCAAGCCACACGCCTCTCAGTTACTGGCGACTAAACCAATAATTTGGACGTGGACTCTTGCAGCATTCTCAATATTCAATTGACATTTTTCCAACAGATTACCATTTACAAGCATTTTGAATATAATATCAGTAATAAAAGGTTCAATAATAGGGTGACCATAACTCTTGCTTCTACTGAATTTATGATGACTTAGCAGAATTTTGTAGAAATGGCATATTATCATCTTTGAGATAGGAGTCATTGCTTCAGACGGGTTATATTTTGGTTAAATATTTATCATTTATCATTGTTTATATCATCATTCATTTTCGTATTCAAAAACGATATTTCATTTATAAGTTGCCAGTAGATTAGCAATGCCCTCATGTTGACTACGGCTCAGCTATCTCAGCTTGGGCTCCACACATCATGAAATAGACTTAGAGATGACAATTACCCGGTGGTATCACTCACTTCATCCTTTGCTATTTCATCCATATCTAGAATGGGATGGATTGATGCCTTTCCCAAGGGCATTAGTGCGAAGTGAACACGAACTATGCTTGCCAAATCCATTCTCTGTTACTCGCTCAGTCAAATTTTCGCTATCTAATACTGTCAATGATTATATCATCGACAAATAAAAACCGTATCTAATATAAATAGGTGAATACATTTGTCAAGAAAGGTGGTTTCATTTTCGCACTCAAATGCCTAACTAAGAATGTCATAGTGTTTGTTTGCAATAGCTTGTGACCTTTCCTCACACTTTTTACATTCTTTCCTCACCTTCGCACGTCGTCAGGATTATTTCTCTACTTCTCAAATTCAATTCATTTTATTCTTAGTCATTTTTTTCGTCTCTCTGTTTCCAACCAACGCAGTCATTCACTCAATCATTTTATAGGCGTTGTTGAGTAACAGCCCGGCGCCATCTTTTGATTTACTGACACTGACATTAGTAACAGCCAATCAGAACGAGCCGCTCCGTTAAGTTGAAAATGGAGGGACACTTATTGATAAAACTCTGCAACAAATTCATGACTTTGCTACATAAAGGATAAATGAGATGTAGACTTGATAAACCTATCTATCACCCATAGGGGCCACATGCGAACGCGTCAAGAAGGAAAAAACGAGCCAAATTTCGATATTTGATTTTGAAGCGGGAAAGGAACATTTACTTACATGCCAACAGAGATGAGAAACCACCCTTCAAGAGGAAAAAATTGCCTGTAAGGTCTTACTTTAGGGTCAAATTTTAACAGTAATTTGGTCTTGATTAATCAAAACATTTTAGCCTTTCAGCCAAACTTCATCATCATCAGTCTTTTAACGTCCGTCGTTGGACATAGACCTTCCCCAGGATTTGCCACACTTCTCTATCATGGGCGTCACGGAGCCAGTACTTCCTGAACTTGTCTAGCTCGTCCCTCCATCTACCAAACTTACAGTTCTGTAAATCTTTTTATTTGGGTTCCAGATCGGTCATTAAAAAAAATGCAATATAAGAATTGATAAACTGTGTTTTTTATGTTATGCCGTTAGTCACCACCCCCAGGCTTAGGGCTGAGGTTAGGGCTTTTGTTTTTGTAGGGTACATTAACGAAAAAGACCCAGTATTTGGGTGTCAGGGGTTAGGGAAGAAAAAGAAAATGTATCTCAAACTTTTTTTTTTAGGCTCCCGTACTTTTAAATTATAGACGTCAGCTTTCGGATGGGACTAACTCCTAGTTCGAATATATATATATATATATATATATATATATATATATATATATATATATATATATTGGGGCATGGCTTTTATCCCACAGGCAAAATCATTATAACTAGATAACATTGACGTCATGAATAACGTAATCCTGATTTCAATCCGGATTGAACGAAATTTGAAATAGAATGAGAATTTTGTGTTTCCTGAACGTGTTCTCGTCGGAGGAAAAACAGACGCTTTATTCATCCACTCCCAACTGAGTCACATCGTGTTAGATCCGATGAATTTCTTTTCGTTTAGTTGGGTTTTTTCAGCCCAAATGATTCCTCGATCGATAATAATAATAATAATAATAATAATAATAATAATAACAGGAATCTGATGAAAGGAATGGACACTTGGGCAGTATCGGTAGTAAGATACACAGGGTCATCCCTTGGATGGACAACGGAAGAACTCCAATCAATAGACTGGCAAACGAGAACGCTTATGACAATGCACAAGTCCTTACATCCCAGAGATGACTCAGACTGTGAAGAGGAGAGAAGACAATAGAGAGTTCATCAGCATAGAAGACTGTGTCATAAAGGCTAAAATAGAATTAGTGAAGTATGTGCAAGCAAATAGTGAAGAATATAAAAAAAAATGCAGAGCAGTGCAATGAACAATAAAAAAAAGTATTTAATGAAAGAGCAGCACGGCAAACAAGGAAAGCAAAATGGGAATAGAAAAAAACTACATGGAGAATTCATGGGACATACAAAATGTCGCAGACGAGATATCATGGACATGGCTACGGAAAAGGCATGAAGAGAGAAACTGAATCGCCCTTCATGGTAGCCTAAAGCAAATACATCAGGACATATATATTACTATAATCACTATATTAAGGTAAAAATCGACGGAACCAAAACAAACAGCAAATGCTGCCTATGTTGAGAAGGGGATGAGAGCCAAAAAATACATAACCAATGAGTGTAGTCAAATAGGCCAGAACGAATATAAAAACAGACACAACAGAGTAGCAACAATGATTCACTGGGAACTAACAAGAGTTATCAGCACAAACTGGAAACAGCCTTGGGAAATGGAAGCCATAAATTACTCAGCTTTGACGGACAAACTGACTAATCCGAGTGAGAAGACCAGACTTGGTCATCGCGGACAAGGGAAGGAGAACCTACCAAATAATAGACGTGACTGTGTCTGCAGATCACAGAGTAAATACGAAAGAGAGTGAAAAACTAGGGAAATACCAGGGCTTGGCAAGGGAACTAAAGGTGTGGAACATGAGAGTCAGGGTAGTACCAGTAATATTAGGTGCACTCGGAACCGTTCCAAAGACACTGAAAACGAGATTGGAGGAACTGGGGCTACGAGGAAGGATTGAGACTTTACAGACCACAGTACTCCTGGGGACTGTGCAAATACTGAGTGGGGCACTGAAAATATGAGACCCCAGACGTTAGCAATGACTTAACAGCCAAGAAAAAGGTGTAGCGGAGACGGTACAAATCACAGCGCTAATATGACAGGCTAGGACGATATGAGAAGGCTGGAGACCTGAGGAGACTTACTGTCACTCAGCCTTCAGCTGTGACCAACAGTCAACTGGTTTGAAAATGCAAATAATAATGATAAAACTTGTGTAACGATTAACCAAAACGCCTTGCTTAGTAAGAGTTAAAAAAAAAAAAGAGGAAAAGCAAAACTACTTTCTAAAGTCACTAAATCGAACTATATTAAAATTTTGATTAGATATCAACGTTAACAAGAGAACGTTGCGTTATATAATGGAAACGGAATTGAACGTTATTTCAAAACGAAAGATTTGAAGAAGAAGAAGAAGAAGAAGAAGAAGAAGAAGAAGAAGGGGGAGGAGGAGGAGGAGGATGAAGAGAAAGGAGAAGAAGGGAGAAGAACATTGTTATCTGCATTCTAAGATTGAGGGAAAGTTTTTGTAAAAAGCCACTTCAATGATTGAAATCGTAAGACAAATACCCTAACACGTAGCCACCAGACAAAACAAAACACCTTGAATTGATAGAAGGAGTTCAAAGGAGAGCAAGGAGGCGAGCACGAGGAATGGCAATTCTAACAAATCAAGAGTGCCTCCGCAAGCTGAAGCTACCAACTCTCAGATTTATTGAAGAGTAAGAGGAGACATAATCGAAGTATATAAGATCATGAACGGAAATTATGTCTAGAGAGTTGGCAACTCCGTCAAGAAGTGGGAAAAAATACATAGAGAACTGGAAACAGGGGGAACAATCAGAAAATGTACCAACAAAGAGTCAGGCTGGTTATACGAAAATATGGTTTAAATGTCTGCTCAGTGCAGATTTAGAAAAGTCTTCCAAATAAAATTGTGCGTTTTAAAAATGTCATTTTTTTTTCAGAAACAGACTTGATAAATATTGGAGAATCCATGCAGCTACGAGTCAACAATAAACATTTGGAAGTCATTTGAAAATCTAAAATGATCACAGGAGTCTGAAGAAGATGATTTACCATTAGACCTATTCAAAGTTGAGCTAGGCTTGACATCTGGTTATCATTGTTGGAAGTTCAAGCGATAACAGCTTCTTAAATCTCCATGCCCAAACTTCAAACAACTATTTTTTTCTTTCTTTTCCTGCTTTTATCAAAATATTAGCATGAGTCATTGGAACTGTTTCCAGTTTTACAATGATTATCGGAACCAACTTGATCTTCATATTTCGCCATTTTGATAGCTTTCAAGCAAATTGCTATTTTTCTACTCTTTCATCATCCTACAGTTTTATTTTGTGGATGCTTGAACAACTGAGATTGCATAGAATAGACTGACTTGGGGAGGATATTTCTCCTCGGTCCCTTTTCAAGTACAAGTCCGGCTTTCTGTTCATATGGTCCGTATCAGGGTCTCCAAAACTTTCCCGGACCTTCCTTCCCGTCCTTAAAGTCGGTCGGCAATGATATATCGAAAATCAAGTTTATATTCTTTGACCATTGCCCCCCGCCCCCGAAACATCCCTTCTCTTCCCATATCCCCTACTTCTACCTTACCTTCGAGTGCCCCTCTATCCTTTTAGCACCCTGACAGCCCCCTTTACTTCCAACATCTCTCTACCACCCATTCCCCTTGACTACCAACGCCCCCTTGCTTTCTGGCGCTCCTCCTGAGTGCCCCAGCCTCCAGTTTGGCCATGATTTGTATGGTCAAGCTCTAGATACTTTAACACTTCCAAGTGAATTGCTCTTATCACAGAGATCTTTTCGTTGATACTAAATGGCCGGATACTTCCCGGACCTACCTTGTATCTTATCACAGTAAACAAAAAAGAACATCTGATATATTAGTGTTTCTTGCTATTCCTCCAAGTCACAAGAGGAAATTGAATCGTGTGAAAAGCTGAAAAACGTCTAGATTTTGCCAGTAAACAAAAAAAAAAAAAAATCACTCAATAAAACTGTCATATGATCAACGCGTTTTGGCGTCATCTTGTGTTAAGGGTGATCAATTTAAAAATTTGAAAGAGAGGTGATCAATGAATAATTTACTTCTTGTGCTTTTTGTTGGGCAGTGATCATTGAAAAAGTCTGAATTAAAAAAAAACAAGTGTGAATGCTGCTGTACACAAACTGGGGGTCATTTTAGCATAAACTTACGATGCAAATTGAACCCAATCTAAAATCTTACGAAGGGAGGAATTTCAAAAGAATACATGAGGAGTAAATGTTTATTATTTCTGCACTTCAGCCCTGAGGATCTCTGGATTTTGAAAAAACAAGCATGGATGTTGACAAAAACAGGGGATCAATTTAGCGTAAATTTACACTTCAAATTGAACCCACGCTCCAAGATTTGAAAAAAAAATTATTCTAGACATAATAACGAGCAAATGTTTAAATTTTCAGCCTTCTAGCCCCATTGGGATGGCCAGTGCACATGACACGACAAAGTCAGCCAGCCAGACCAACTTGAAAACTGAAAAAACCTATTTTGACAGTTTGGGCGACAGTTTTGTCAGTCAGTTTCTAATTGTGGAACAAGATGATAACATTAGTACCCATCATCATTGGTGCACTTGGAACAGTCATGAAGAGCTTCGCTAGAGATTGGGAAGTTTGGAAATCCGATGAAAGAATTGAAAGCATCCGACCAAAAGCACCAGTAAAACCAGCCAGAATGCCGAGGAGGTCGCTGGAGTATTTAGGAGACCTGCTGTCACTTGATTCCTAGGGAGAGTCATCAGTGAAAATGATGAAAATACTATTACAGGTACACCTTCAATTTCGAGGTTAATTCAATCCTCAAAACAAATCTTACTATTCAAAACCATACGGTTAAAGGTCCTATTATCATTTAATGCATGTTCTTCTTTTTCAGCTTACACTTAGTTACATCAATTTGTACAGCTATATCACATCAAAACCTCTACTAACCAAAACCACACTAGTCAAGGTACTTCAGTATTATTGTTAATTTTCGTCCAACGTATTTGTTGGAATGCTCACTGCATACGTATCTGTGAGCGCACACCTATGGCATACCATTAATAAAATAGCTTGCCAAGATATGTCAATAGAACACAACACAAGGAGTGAACTGACACATACACACACACCCATATATATATATATATATATATATGTGTGTGTGTGTGTGTGTGTGTGTGTGTGTGGTGGGTATGTGTATACTTTATTCTGCTCCATACAAGTGTGGAATATGACACGAGGTCATGAATACATAACCGTGGGACGTGAATTGGCACCCAAAAACAAATGAAGGAAATACCTTTCATTGACGTCATAAGTCACATGATCTACATTTCGAAGACAAAAATAGACTTTAATGGGAAATCCGGTGTTTCCTGAACGAGTTCTCGCCAGAGAGAAGAATACCTACACCCACGCGTGTCAGATAGTTAAGTGTCCCGTGGATTCTGTCTTCTTTTTCAATCATTCGGCCTACACAGTTCTCTCAAAGTCACCAACTCAAACTGCCAGCATGGGTTTATTCAGTTTTTAAGTGATTCTGCCTGGTTGACTATGGATCAACGTATGTATGTATGTGTCACACGTACTGACCGCACCAATGGGAAATTCGTCCGTATTATGTCTTGAGATAACATTTTCTTTTCAAAATATCACCACCGAAAGAAATAGGTTTTAGTGAAGGTTTCAATTTACAATGTAAATTTGTGCTATTTGGTTCCTCAGTGCGTGTCCTGTTGCCTTCACGCTTATTTGCTTTGTTTTGTTTGTTTTTTCCTTGTCTTTTTTAATTTTTTTGAAAAGTCAGATTTTTTGGTGATCCAACAAAAGGCGTGAGAAGTAACTCATTCATTAATCATCTCTTTTTTTTTCAATTTTCTAATTGATCACCCCTAGTAGGCATGCTGCCAATAGATGTTGGTCATGTGACGGTTCCTATTGATTGACTTACCAGACTTATTATTATTATTACTATTATTATTATTATTACTATTATTATTATTATTCGAATTTCCACGCTAGTTGTACGTGATGGCATTTCCAGAGAATCAAAGGACAGCAAGTCTCCTATGTACTCCAGCACTCTCCTCAGTATTCTTGCCGATTTCTCCTAAATATACTTAAAAGCTCTTCAAGGTTTTCTTCTTTTTTTTTCTTCTCATTAATCACTATCTGCAGAGTCTGTTGGCTTTCATATAGGATCAAGTAACAGCAATTCTTTTCAGCACTAAGGCACTATTCTTACCAATTTCAGTAATGCAATTGCCGGATGTTCAATTATTCTTCATCTTTTCACATGGGTCTGCAGAGGTTTCAAGCGCTCCAACAGTGAAGGATGCAATTGTAAATTCAAAATCCCAAATGTTTTAACAATTCTCTGGCAAGATCTCTTTGGAACCGATGTCAGTACTCAACTTATTATAGGTACAATCAACAAGTTCACGCACCTCCTTTTTTTTCACTTATCGAGCAAGCTGTTAATATTTCATTATCTTCTCTCAAATCCCTATTACCAGTGAAAATACTAAATAACGGAGATTCTGATTTTAAGGTCGATAGATGTATTGTTATTGACAAACCCCTACACATTGAGTTTTGACTTCATTTTCGTATGTAACAAAGAAGGCTGACGATGAACAGACCAAAAACCAGTGACGTAATGCACGGATAACAGTGATGTAGCGACGTACGCAAAAACTGAAGACGTATTCACATCTTATTTCTGAAGCCCATCTTGGTCTGACTAGTTCTGCTGAAGTTAGCAAATCTCATTTACAGGAACTACTAATCAAGGAGTTGAAATAAGACTCGTAGATTCGGAATAATATTGCATGGAGCAATGAATTCTGCCTCGTTTACCTTTTAGATTTTAATGAAGAAAGCTTGTTAGTTATGCTCTTACATGTTCATACCAGATTCTTGTGGTTATTGCTATGGATCGTACGACATCAATTCTCCTCAGATTTCCACCTCTTCATGGTCTGAACAGTTTTACCTCAAGTTCTTTTGCAAACATGCAGTTTTTAGCTGTCGCCAGTAGAGCATTCACATGGAACTGATTTTGATACTTCGCCGACTTTTTTTAAATACTTAAATTGTTCTAGGTTGTTTTTTTGTTTTTTTTCATGAATTCTCTAATTTCTTTTCTTATTCCTGTGCAACTTTTGACACTAGGTTTTCGCAAACTTTTACACATCCACTCACACTCGATATTAAAAATGGCGCATAAGTGAAACAAAAAAAGGAAAAGAGAAAGAAAATGATAAAATTCATGAAAGAAGTGTCTGAATCAGTTCTATCCAAATGATGACTGTCCATATTCGCCAATTATCCTTTGGAAAAATAGCACGTCTTCACTCACAAAGTCGAGATGCTGTGGAACTTGAGGCTACGGGGGTAATGCACATAATATTTTACGTCCCTTAAACTGTCCAGGAACATTCGAAACAGGGTTGAAGCAATTAGAGATTTGAAGAAAGGTTGAAACTGTCTATACCAATATTTCAGTTCAGACCCTGCTTCAAGTTCGCTTTACGCCATTTTTCGCTTTTACGGAAAAAGAGAGAAAAAAGAAAGGATAATAGTAGCAGCATGCACCCATCCCCCCTCTCTCTCTCGCTTACCGAAGTCTCATATACCTCCAAATAACCTAACTTCTGACGACTCATCTGAACATACCAACATCACCATTTTATTGTCTAGTGACGCTCAAAAAATCTCCTTATATAAATCAATGATAATTGGTTATCTGCTTTACACCATTTCACCTTACAAAATGTTTTTATATGAACACTCCGCTTTCAGATCGCGGAAGGAACCTGTATATTCTCCGATAAGCTCTCTCAGTTGCTGAAGGCCAAGCTATTCTCATATAATTATCAGAATTCTTAATTGGGAGTCATTTTCTAGAAGTTGTTGAGGACAACTAAGATTCCAGATGTTAGGCACACCCAGAACCAAGATAAGAACGGTTTGAGGTTGTAGAACTCTCTAAAAATACAGGAATAGAAAGACCGGCATTTTCTGACCCAGATTTCAGTGAGCAATTATATCGTCTATCGAATAAGCAATTACCTTTAATTGATATGTTGGATAAATTTTTGGGCGTTCCCAGACATAAAAATAGCCTTTCACGTTTACCAGTTCTAAGCTAGACGTAGAACTTATATGAGTTTTCTAAGACTTTTTCTGATACCTTAGGACGTATCTTGATAACGATGGCAAAAGATTAATTGAGATAAAACAATGCTCACATACACAGAGCTATGACGACTTCAAATCTTTCGTAAAAGTGACGTATATATATATATATATATATATATATATATATATATATATATATATATATATATATATATATACGTTTGCCTGAAGAGGCCTAAAGAAGGCAGAAATATAACCGTGTTTGTGTAGAGAATCTACTTTCTACTACATATCCAGCTCTTTTCCAAACCAACTCAACTCTTAGAGTTTTAAGTTGAATGTATCGAGCACTCTACGAAATAAATCCATCACATATCATATCATATATATCATGCTATATTACAAACCAGATTTGTACTATGTGTGCTACATACATACATATATATATATATATATATAGAGAGAGAGAGAGAGAGAGAGAGAGAGAGAGAGGGTGAGTGAGAGAGAGAGAACACTTCAGTAAGCTCGGTTCTCATACAATCAAATCACCATAACCAAAAAAATGGCTGGCCCGACCAACCAGCCGAATGGGCTATAGATTCTTCTAACGGATTCCTATTGTCATTATAGAGGACATTGTTAAGATCTTGGGTGGAGACTTTTTTAGATAATTCTAGAAAAACATCTATTTTTTAGATAATTTTAGATATTTTCTATGATAATTTATGGCACAGGCGCGGACTATGATGATTCATTTATGTGAATTGCAGATAATATTCGATTCTTCTCTGACTTGGAAAACACCCTTCCTTGACGTTAAGCATTGTAACTCAGATTTCAAATGTTGGGCACACCCAAAGCTGAGATTATTGAGAAAAAAAAAAGGGTTGTGTGTGTAAAACTCTTACTGCAAAGTAAAGGAATAGCCATTTAGGTATTTCCTGACCCATATTTCGCCGAACGGTGATATCGTCTATTCGAAATCCACTCCTGTATGAGTAAGTACACAAGGCGCCCAAAGAAACACCCCTCTCCATCGCAAACCACAAAACTACGTCACGTCTAATTTTAGCCCATGGGTCGTCGCTGATATCAGAAAAGGTGGTTCGTTTCGAATTACCGACCGCAAAAGAAGGTTGGGGTCTCCTAGTGGCCTAATGAAATTCGTTGGAGATTTCCCCACGATACCAGTGGTTTTTCTGTTCGATTTCAAGTAAAAGATCACATTTCGCATGCTGATTTTCGAAGCGGACAGTCAGACAAGATGTCTTCGATTAGAGGACTGTTGAAAAACTTCATCCATGCAAAGCTTAGTAAATATTGGGTTGGTTAAAAATTTCACTCGCTAATTCATTTTAGCTACCGGCATGTAAGGCGCACTACCTTACAGGACGTATCTCAATTTTTGCAGGCATATTCTTGAAAATAAGTATTTAAAAAAAAAAACTTTTTTCTCCTGATCTTCATGGCCCTTCACACTGTCAAGCTATTCTATTTTTGCTCTTATCTTTTCAAATCTATATTAACCCCCACGATGGCAGGCCGCTTACATTATTTGCCTAACATATGAACGTTAGTGAACAATCGATACAGTGTTCGCCTCTCGAGACAAAATTTAGAAAAAAAGTTCATCTTAAATACCATAAAATACGGCAACTTCAATCGAAAAGATAATTTTCTATTTATTCTATCATTTCAGTGGCCATCTTTAAAAAATGTGGAAAATGTCGTATTCATTTCTCTAACATTGTGGATAAAAAAATAAAAAAATAAGCAGCATTTTCGGCTCATTGTGCTTTTTATATCAAGAAAGGTCAAATGAGACTCGAACCAAAAAAAAATGAACAGTTTATGGAGAAGTAACGGTGAATGATCGAAAGTGTCAAAAGGGGTTTGCGTGATTCTGTGATCAGTATATATAGCCTCTTTGTATTACCAATTATTCTGGTCTTTATAGAATTCACTCAATGTAAAAAAAAGCATCGACATCCTAGAAGTCTACAGAAGGCTCTAAGACAAGTTCTGTACAAAGAAAGATCAAAAGTTTTGGTAAGATGGAATCATGAAGTTGGCAGGAGATTGTGAAACAAAACGGGAAATATGTTGTTAGATAAATGTCGTCCAATATAAGAGACGTCAAAAATTTGTAAAAAAAAAAAACGAATCACTGAAGCTCCACAAATGGCCCGCCCGACCAACCAACCAATCAACCACAAATTCTCTCTTTTGTTTGTCTGTATGTCTGTGTATGAGCGCTTCTTATCTCATTTTTGTCGCTACAACCTTGAAGATTTGCATGAGTACTCAACAAGGCACCATCTAAAAATGTTTCATCATTTTAATTTTTTTTTTTTTTTCAAAAAAGTGCTTTTGGGGGGTCTCTATGGTCAATTTTGATCAACAATGTCCAAATCTTGTGCAGATATTTTTTTTAGATAAAAGATCTTTTCTGATATATCTTTTTAACTCATTAGTTCTGATATATGAACGCCACAGTGATTCATTTATGCGAGGTTTAGATATTGTCTTTTATCTTTTTATCCCGAAAAACTGAAGGAATGTTTTGTGTGGCCCAATCTGTTGTTTACTTAAGTTAACCTCAAAGTTATAATGGATTGACTCGTGTAAAAGATTAACACAGCTAAAAAAAAAACCAAACAATTTTAGGGTTTCAAATTGAGATCGTCTATTGTGATATGACGATGAAGATTACGTCGAAGAAATTCTTGAGACGTTATGCCCGATTACACATTAAAACCGTTCGAGTTGAGTCAAGACTTTAAAAAATTTGAAATCAGGATACTTCGATTATTAAGAATAAATTACCTAATAGAATAGCTTTTGACTCTTTAGCGTCAATCCATACATTGAAACCACTGTCTTATTTTTACGGGTTTATACGAGTAATTAGATAAAATCAGTATTTAAAAACTGATTGTTCAATTAATGAACTGAATGAAATTTTTGGTCATCCAAGATCCAACTGAACTGGATTCCCTGACTACAAAACAAAGTCTGAGCCGGTCTTGATTGATAAGCAACAACCGACTCACGCCATAAAAGGTGGTGTGATTTCTACTGGCGAAGGGAGCGGCATTCTTGGTATCTGAGATAGCTTCAATTCTCCCTCATATGGATGAAACGGGACTATGTTAGGCTTAGTAAGCTTATCTATCAAGCGTAAGGTGGGGAGCTATCATACACCCTTCTAGAAACTGTCAACCAAAACTGTCGTTAAGACTGTCAAAATGGGTTTCTTCAGTTTTCGGGCTGGTCCAGCTGGCTGGCTGGGTTTGTATGTATCACGCGTACAAGCCGCGCCAGTGGAGCTAGAGGGCTGAAATCTTCAACACTTTCTTTTTATTTTGTCTAGATAAACATTCACACTTTTTCTTTTTTCTTTTTTTTCTTTTGAGGTGACGTTAAAAATTCAGAATTTTCACTATCCAACAAAATTCGAGAAAAGTAACTCATTCAATTACCACGCCTTTTTTTTTCAAATTGTAGTTTATCATCCCCAACGCAGCACGCTGCCAAAAAATGATGGTCACGTGACGGCATCTATTGAGCGACCAACCAGGCTTGTTCTATATCTTTGGTTTAAACTTATTCTTTTTTTCAGTTTTTCTTTCATAGATTCCGTGTGTGTAAAAGCGGAATAATTGAACGGCGAATTGCAATGATAACGGAATCGGCTTGCCGGGTTCAAACTCCGGCTATGTTATCTTCGCACTACGCTCTCGGTAAAGGCACAAAAATGGGGCTATAATTCCAACTGGGGGGGGGGTCTCATCAAAATGATCTCCAGTGTAAGTACACAAGAAATTCTATTGAATTGAATTGTAATTAAATTGAATTTCAGTCGCATACTCATTAATATTACTACATCGTACGTTTACAAACATTTATCAAGACAATTTTTTCTGTTGATGGTTCCGACCCACTCAGTACCCCCGTCGATCCGGCACTGTTGTCCCCTATGTGTGAAACGTGTAGAATAATTTCTCTAGCCAGGGTTAGCAACTAATCTCGGGGATTCTGATTTCAAACCAGCCCTAAAGAAGGATGGACTCGGTCAGGCTATGTCATCACTGACTCACCCTGATATCATGTGTAGTGCCCAAACGACCTTGCCCTGGGTTAAGGGATTGGAAAAGGCATAGGTGAACGTTCACATATCAACCTTAACAATGCTTTCAGGAAAAAATCCTAAAGAGAGCGAAAAATCACTAGTTTTACTCCATCTTGTTATTGTTGCTTTTTGTCTCAACATTAAATGTCGGCACGCCCTTTTACCGTAAACAGCGCGAAATAAGAAAGAAAAAATAGCTTTGTACGGAATATTATTAAGAAATAACTACATTAGACTCCTGTTATTACAGCATCCTCTTGCCAGTATAACGAAATTGCTGTTATAAAGTGTTATGAGAAGTGTTTTGATAATGAGGAGCCCAAAATTGACATTTTATTACTCTTTTACATCTTTATGTCCTACTTTCAGGTTTTATGTGGGCGAATACGAGTGAAAAACTAGGTGGTTCCGCGTAATAAGGTGTCGTTTGATACAATACTTTATTTCTAAAAGAAAACTGATTTTCACGAATTTCAAAATAATAGGTTAGGCGATGTGTAGTTTAAGTGTTTCATTCATCCTACTTGTCTAATTCTCCACGGGAACAGAATGTGACAAAATGTGGGTTTAATGTGGGTTTAATGCGGGGATACCACACACGAGAACGTGTGGGTAAGATGATACAAAAAATTCTCTTTAATCTTTACAACTATGGCTGCAAAGACAGAAGAGTGTTTGTCTTGGGATCTCAGGACGAATCCTGTGACCCTTGAACTCAAGTACACAGAGCAGTACTAGGTGTCATAAGGCAAAGCCCCATCTGCATCCGTCTAGTCTTAAATGTTTATGCGAACGATGCAATTGATTTAATTAATTCATTATAATGTTGCAGTCATTATTTGTTGTGTTTTTTAATGAATAAATCCATTCTCAAAAAAAAATTTGTTTCATTTGATGTCATATTAAAATTAGGGTGACAGGGGTCGTCCGTAAGATATAGGTATGGGTTCTACAATTTTTGGAAAATTGTAATTGGGTTCCGCGAAAAAATAAGGTTGGAAACCTCTGTTACTGACAAAAGTCTTGCGAGAATATAAACACAAATGTGGCCTTGGAACGTGTATGTCATTAAATAGTGTTGTTAGCACGAGCAACATTATAACGAGAGTTAACAGTATGAGTAGGCAGTAAAGCAAAAATGGTTTAGTATCGCCATCCCCGACCGGACCGGTCCACTGTGCTGCAAAGCATGTGCTACCGGACCGTGAGGGAACGATATGCTCTGGTCATATGAAAGAATCACTTTCATTCATTCCCTGTCATGTTTTGTAAAATTATAACGAATTCATAAACTTGAATATTGGTATTTTATTCGTAAGAATGAGTGTTTCCCAAGGTGGGTTCAGTGAAAAGAATTCTGGGGTTCTGCGTGATGAGGTGTCTTTTAATAAGATTTATTAAAAAAAAAAAAATAGCATCCACTGTTTTCAAAATGATAAGTTAGGCAATGTGGATATATGAAGATATATATCATTAAATTCTGCCTCAATAACGATTTTTGTTTTATTTGATTTCTTATTAAATTAGTGTACAAATAAAGTAGAAAATTAGTGTCTGTAAAATATAGGTATGGATTTTTAAAAGATCGTATAAGGGTTCTGCAACAAAATGTTTGGAAACCACTGCGTTAAAGCCTTTTAGAAACAAAATTTATAAGTGATTTATAGTTTACTGATAATCGATTGTGACCACTCCCCCATAAGCTGGTCTAAAGGAATATTGTCAATATCAAACAGGTCTGCGGTGTTAAAAAGGTTGGGGTCTCCTGGAGGAGAGAATGGGGGGGTCGTGACAGAATAATAATGTATGATCATCTGATTCTGTGGCCAGAGTGACTGAGATAACATCCATAAAAGATGAGCTCTCATGGGGAGCGGGTTCAAGTCCTATAGGAAGTTACTTCTTTATTTTCAATACTTCACAGTGTTAGTTCGATTAGTCGAGGTGTGTATCGCCCAAGAGTGCTGTGGTAAAAAAAAAAATTATTAATAAGATGATTGGACAATTTCTGGCTTTTCGGATGTAATAACACTCTAATGACAAAGTTACCCAGTCTAAGGGAAAAATTAATCAAGGTTCAAGGGGATGTCTCTGATGAATAATTATTGCAAGTTTTGTGAAAATCATAATCTAGGATCAGTGATCTGATTGTTCGGTCTTTAGATAATAGGGTTGGCGTTCTCTCTAAGTGCTTTCCAGTTTTTATATTAGAACCTGGGTTATGGCGGGTTGTACTGCTAACACAAGGGAACATACGTACCACCGTGGTTTTCAACGAAAAGGAGATGGAGAGAAGTGCAACGCATATACAAATGCCAGTCTAGAAGGAACCATCCAACCTTTGAATTATTTTTTTCGATCAATATTTGATGATACATCAAGCACGCACTTCCCAGTGTGGGAGGAAACCTTTGGGCGTTTTTATGACTCTTGAGATTTCAGAAAATATTCGATGTAGGAAACAGATTAAACGAAGTGACAGGCCGTCTCCTATTGTCGTTAGGCAGACGGACAGGCTGACTATTAGGCTTTAAAGAATTCTTGATACATGAATCAGCATTGTTAGACAAGACTGGCTTCTGTTTCAAAGAGACATCCTTATTTTGGGACAGTGGTCCTGAAGATTTTTTTGGTGGGGAGGGGGGAATAATCCAGAATAATACATTTTGAATTTTAAAATCCCTAAAATGTTCTTGTATTTCTAAAAAGTCTTTGTATCCCTGGCAACAACAAAGCTTTCAATTTAAACTGCCTTAGTATATCTCTGAATTTCTGAGATGAGGTATTATTATCATTTCTATTATTATTCGGACCATCCTCATCTTGGTTGTTTTTCATACAACGTTTCGGCCGTTGTACTCTACGGCCTTCATCAGGTATCATCTGGTAGGTGTGGATTCGGTTAGTTACTTCCTCACACCTACCAGATGATACCTGATGAAGGCCGTAGAGTACAACAGCCGAAACGTTGTATGAAAAACAACCAAGATGAGGATGGTCCGAATAATGAAAGAAATTGAACTGCCTTATTTAACAACTAGCATCGTACCTGTTAAATTTGATGGAATTGTTTATGTAAGAATAAATTACACAAATATATATTTTAGCACGAATATATTTATTGAAAACAAAATGTGGATAGTATTTTCTTTTAATCTAGAATTTAAAAAAAACTTGAATAAAAAAGTGGAGACACAATCTATGAATTTTAGTCAAGTTGTCGAGAGAAACGGATTGTGCTATATCTATTGATATAGAAACAGTTTGTCGAACATGTTGCGTAATTGTAGTAAAGAGTGGAGGAGTAAAGTCTACGGTAAGATTAGGGGAGAGACAGCGGAGTATTGGACCGAGAAGCTCGGAAGGCAGACGTGTTATTCGTACTTTCTTCTTTCCTTCTCTTTCTTTCCTCTTTCTTTTTGACTTTTAGAAAGAAAATGCAGCATGGATATATTTGAATATCACTCACTTCTTTCTTCGTGATTGAACAGAAAAGTCAACAAATCAGCAAACCAGGAAACCAACAAATTTAATTAGGGCTTTAATATAATGAGATTACGCTAAGAGACACCCCCATTGGATTTAAATTGGTTGCAAAGGCCATGCATGAATCAATGCAGTGATATTGTTCATAGCTAATAAAAATGAAAGTTCACCGTATTGTATTGTTGTCTTATTTATAGCACGTTATTATCCATCTCCAGCGTTCACACCAATTAATAATGGCACACCTTGAAGCTTGACGACTTGAAGCGACAAGGCCAGTGACGTAGTGGCTTAAAACTACTGCATTGATATTCTGAGCCACACATCTTTGCTATTGACATGGCCGTGACTAGTTGGCGGGGTGGTTAGGAGAAAATCACTTGAGTAACGCGAAAATACACTACTGCTAAACACCTAGAGCATTTTTGTAGAGATACTCTTAACATTTGTGGAGTTGGCCTTGAACTTTGAAAATAAGTCATGTGAAAAGAAGGGTCACTGACCAAAGCAGAAAATCCAAATCTGAAAATCTGATATCTTACTTCAACACTGTCTTAGGGATGCAACAGCAGCCTTTTTTTTTTCGTTTAAATCCAATTTCCGTTATTCAGCCAATAGGAATCTTCCAGATAGCTGAAAATCTGGCCATTAAAGAAAAAATTAGCCCATTTGATTTCATTTCGTAGCTAACTCGAAACATTTTAATTGAAATCTGGCCGGTTGTTTTTTCAGCTATTTTAAGGTTAGTCACAGCAAATCAAACTGCACAAAATATTTTTTTTTCATAATTTTCATTATTTTTTTTTTCTACTTGAGATCAATAAACCGAATTTTGATCGAAACTTTAGCTTTGAGAATATTCTGGAGTCGGACGCTAGAATTCTTTTTAGGAAATCCACGATAAACCTGGTAAGTTTAATGAAAGTAAATGTACAATTTCTATTAATCATTTGTTCTGAAGTTTTTCTGTATAGTTTTTTTCGTCTGATAATCAGGCTTTAAATGAGTATAGAACATTTCTATCCATTAAGTTAGTCGACGGTGGAAAAGATTTAGCCGACTTTAGCCAATCTTTGTCGGAGTTTTAGCTGTAAAGATCAAATTTGATTCGGCAAAACTGCGCTGTCTTTTAAGCCAGGCGGTCAGTTTTTCTTTAATTATACAAGACAAGTTTTGACTGTGCCACCCTATCCCACTTGAAGATAAGCGCAGTCGAACCAAATTCGGTATAAATATTCAATGGACCTAAGGGGATGTTTTAAATAAAAGGTCTTGACAAAAAAAAAAACGTTTTTCTGGGGTTTGAAGAGGAGGTTCTATTTACAATGTTACTATAATGCAAGACTGAACCCTTACTTTCCGATAGATAGATAGATAGATAGATAGATAGATAGATAGAAATAAAGAAAGAAAGAAAGAAATGAATAAAAGTACTAGTATTCTTCAAGAGGAATCTAACAAATGTAAGAGATAAGTGAAGAAAAGCCACTCCGGTTTATAATTATTTTATATTTAATAATTCGGATATTCAATGAACAATAATTGTCTCTTGATAATCTCATTGAAACTGGTCGGTGAAATCTTTTTGGTGAGCTGAAAAACACAAGTATGCACACAAAAGATTTTCACCAAATATCAAAGTTATCAAATATAGATTATTCTTCAGCCAGTGGGACTTTTCCTCACTTCTTACTACACCTAGTATATATAGGATGAGATTCAGCTCGTTTTCTTACATAATGAAGTGTGATTTTAATGAATCTCTGCCCGTAACTATGAACTCTTCTGCTTAAAGGTAACAATTTTGCTGTTATCCACCATTTTAATCCATGGACTCTTCCTCTGAGACGAGTTTTTTTATAGTATATTTTCTAAACTAATCATCTAATAGAATTCAAACAGAGGTAGCCCCCGCTTTTTGAAAGTTCACTTTACGCCACTTTTCAATTTCTTCGAAAAATGGCGAAAAGTAGTGTTTACATTTGTTCTACAGCAAGCCATTATAGAGACAGCGCACACCCTTCTCTGCACACATACACACGCACACATGCTCTCTCTCTCTCTCTCTCTCTCCCACACCCAGTCTCCTCTATCTCCCACCACCTACAGCCTCAGATAATCCAGCCTGGCATACAATCCTCACAATTTGGGGGTCTGGAAACGCTCAAAGAATTTATGTATGAATTAATGGTAATTACTTCTTTGCTTTGTGCCGGAAGGGTTTCATGATAATATCCTACTTTCCAATAACGAGGAAACCCGTAATCAACCCGTCAAATTTGTCTCTGGGGATTAACTAATACTATTTATATTTGTTGAGTTGGCCTTGGACTTTCAAAATTAATAGAGTCGAATGAAAAGTCGCTGATGTCAGGAGGAAAATACAAACACAAAAATCACTAGTGCCCGTCACCAACATGGTGAATTGCATTTGCAGTTCACGATAATCCTAGCAATCAATGTTTTTTTTTCTTCTTCTCTGGTCTTTATAAAGGTTTGCCAGATTAAAGGATTTACCGAATTAACTAGAGTTAATACCTCACAATCATCCATATCAACCTTCTAGCAGCGTCCATTGTTGGACATAGACCGTACCAGATATCAAGATCTCTCTATCATGAGCTTCACGGAGCCAGTACTTTCTGGATTTGTCTATTTCGTTTCGTCATCTTATATTTTGTCGGTCGTTGTTTCGCATTTGATGTCTGGGGATCTGCACTGTGAGTCGTGGTGTCCAGCGGTTCTCGGCCATTCTTGCAACATGATCTGCCCATTGCTATTTGCGTTTTCTAATGGATTATATTCTACACTTCTCGTACTTTTGTTTTTTCTACTAATATGATTTGTTGTCTTGTGATCTCTCCATGTTATGTGGAGTATTATTTTCCTCTATGTACTTTTGAGGGTTAATCTTTTGGTTAGGTTCCATGTTCCATGTTCCTGCTCCGTATATGACTATCGGGAGGATGCATTGTTTGTACGCCCTTATTTTTAGCACTGATGGGGTTTCCTTGTTTTTGAAGGTTGAGCTCGCTCTATCAAGAGCTTGCCAAACTAGAGTGATACTTCGCTTGATTTCTTCTTCTTCTTCTTCTTCTGAGATTCGTTGCCATATTTAGATTCATTGATCTACTTTCTTTAGCTTTGCATTTACGATTTTGATCGTTGTGTCCGTGTCTTCAATATGTTTGTTGTACATGACATTGGTCTCGATGATGTTCATGGGGGAATCAACTTTCTTGCTTTCTTCATTTAGTTTTGGCATTATTTGGAGGGTTCTCAGCAAAAAGGGGACATCAAAATACCAGTGGTTACTTAGGTATTCTTCGTCTATTCTGATTCTTTTATTTTCCCAGTATAAATTTCAGGAGATCCTTACGGTGCTGGCCGTTATAAGAAATTTGGGTGAGCCGGAATCACTTTGTCTTACACCTTTTCCGTGTTGAGAGGGACCGGAGGCTTTATGTTGCCTGATGAATGATGTTGTGTCAGCAGATATATCGCCATACTCTGACATATACGGGGTCTACGCCTTGTTAAATGATTGAATCAATAACCTTAGGAATTTCCATTGCGCCGAAGGCCTTCTGAAAGTCAACAAATACTATAGCAAGAAGTATTTTATAAACTGCTGCTCTCTCTTTTAGTCGATTGACCAAATAGAGAGGATCTATGGTCATTTTGCTTCTCCTGAATGCATCATCATCATCATTATCAGCATCATCATCAGTCTTTATCGCCTCAACTCTCTATCGTGAGCGTCGCAGGGCCAATATTTTTTTAAACCTGTCCAGCTAGTCACGCCAGCTCATATTCTGCTAACCTTGGTTTTACATTTGATCTCTGAGGATCCATGTTGTGAGTCGTGGTGTCCATCGATTGTCTGCCATTCTTGCAACATGGCCTGCCCATTGCCATTTGAGTTTCCTAACGGTTTCAAAGATGTCTCAGATTTATGTTTTTTTTCCTCAATATACTGAGCTATCTTGTGATCTCTCCATGTGATGTCGAGCATACTTATCCTATGTGCACATTGCATGGTTCTCAGTTTTCAGGTCAGTCTCTTGGTTAGGTTCTATCTTTCAGCTCCATGGGTGACAATCAGAGGGAGGCAATGGTTGTGTACTCTTCTTTTAAGGAATGGTGGGATTATTTTTTTAAAATCAAACTGGCGTAAAAACCGAACGGGAACGTAAAGACAGGGTTTAGGTAACGAAAGCTGAGCCGGGGGGAAAAAATACGTAAAGAAAGTTATACGGCGGAAGGAATTTCCGCGTTTATGGTGAACTACTAACACAATTTATAATAACACGATTCACAAAAATCTCACCCCAACATTAGCTTTTTTCCAAGCCAAAATATCTACTTATAAAATGAACAATGCGATTTTCTAAGTTCCCAGTCCGTTACCATCGAATCTCCCACCTGAAGGTATCTGCTGAAAGAAAAAATATCTCCCACCTATCATTTTGAACAATGGATTGCTGTACTGATTTTTTTTTTTAATTTCTCTTCTAAACAAGATACTAACCTTTTCAAGGTCATTACCCACTTTTATCAATAAGATTACTAGTTTTCACCCCTTCCATTTAAGTACGTTGTAACAAAGAATAATTTCAAATAACCATTTTCTTGCGTATATATAGACAGTTTTGTAACAAGAATTAGTTTAATTTCATAATTGTACAACCTCTATTGGGTATTTATAACTCAAAGAAAGAAAGTGAAAACAATGGAAGTAAACATTCACCACGACTTTTATTCTTATGTGGTTTTGGAGCACTCAAAAATATTTCTCATATAAATTAATGATAATTGCTCCCTCACTTCATACCTTTTCGACATACGGAAGGCTTTTTTAGGAACGTTACATTTTCGCATAAGGGCTAACCAGTACTCTTACCATTTATTGAGATGGCCTTGTACTTTGAAAATAAACAATGTTGAAAAAAGGTCGTTGACAACAGAGGAAAATTCAAATCCAATCGAGACTGGCTGCTTCAAAGTCAGATTCTACTCTGAATGAGACTAAAGTATGAATATGAGGTCAGGTAAAAAAAAAAGATTGCAAGAAAATCGTTGTCAGAACGAAAAATTCCTGAAGAATGTATGATCAGAACGAACAAATTCTCTGAAGATGCCATAAAAATTCCAATTTCCCTTTCTTTCTTTCTCTTCCTGGTCGGGAGTTGACACCACATGACGTCATGGCATAACTCTTTCTTTTCCTCCTCTCTCAATATCATCATCGTCATCATCATCATCAGTCTTTTATCATCCGTCCTAGGACATAGACCTTCCCTGGGATCCGCCAGATCTTTCTATCATGGGCGTCCTGACCGTCTGACTAATTGCGATGGATAGTCTATGCTGGAGTGAGATTTTGGGTTTGTCCAACGCTCTAAGAGTTGGACAAATCCAAAATCTCACTCGAACATAGACTATCTATTTATATAATGAACGGTGGGATTTAATCAGCCTACTTACTACCCATTACTAAAAGATACTATTTTGCGGATAAAATATCCCCTGCCCACCATTTCAAACAATGGACTCTTCCACTGAAACAGCTTTTTTCTTCTTTTTTTCTAAACTAATCATCTGATAGAAGTCAAGTGCAGGTAGTACCTGCATTTCCACTATTTCCAAAAAAAAGCTGAAATGAAAAGTTGAGTTCAGACTTTGTTTTGCAGCAAGCCAATAAAGAGACAACGCACACTCTCTTATCTCTCATTTACACCCCAGTCTCCTGTGCCTCTCACCGCATACAATCTACAATGATTCAACCTGACGTACTATTCTCACCATTTTGAGGGTCTGGGAATGCTAAAAAAATCATTTATAAATTAATTTCTTCACTTTGCAACGGAAGACTTTTAAAAGACCATTCCACTTTCGCAGAGCGAGATCATCATCATCATCATCATCATCATCATCATCATCATCATCATCATCATCATCAGTCTTTTAACGTCCGTCGTTGGAAATACACCTTCCCCAGGATCTGCCACATTTCTCTATCATGCACGTCGAGGAGCCAGTATTTTCTAAATTTGTCTAGTTCATCTCTCCATCTTGTATTCTGTCGGCCTTGGTTTCGCATTTGATCTCTGGGGACCATGTTGTGAGTTGTGATGTCTATCGGTTGTCTTTCATAGCAGCATGGCGTGCCCATTGCCATTTTAGTTATTTAATAGTTTCTATGATGTCACGGACTCCCATTTTCTTCCTTATATACTGTGCTGTCTTGTGATCTCTCCATGTAAGGTTGAGCATGATTCTCTCATTTGCACGTTGCATGCTTCTCAGTTTGCGAGTCTGTCTTTTGGTTAGGTTCCATGTTTCAGCTCCATAAGTGACTATTGGGTGAATACATTTGTTATATACTTTTCCTTTTAGGATTATTGGGGCCGTCTTGTTTTTTTTTAGGTTGGGCTTGTTCTGCCAAAGGCTTGCCATCCTAGGTTGAATCTTCGTTTAATTTATTTTGTAAGTTTCATTGACATTCGTTGTCCTAAAGAGACGTAGTGGTCTACTTTCCCCAGTTTTGCATCTTCGATTTTGACAGTTATGTCTTTATTCTTGATGTGATGGTTGCACCAATCACATCGATAGCGAGGTAACCTCTATATAATCCGTAACATTCCTTCTTGGGGATCAACTTAGTACTACTTATATTTGTCGAGTTGGCCTTGGACTTTAAAAGTAAATAGTGTAGGAAGAAAGGTCGCTGACGTCAGTAGAAAATCCCAAAACAAAAATACAAAATCTCACATCAACATTGGCTTTCTTTTAAGCCAGACTATCTACTTATATAACAAATAATTTGATTTTCTTGGTCCTCTATCCATTATCATTGACTCTTCCATTTGAAGGTAACTAGTTGGCTGATAAAAAGATATCTTGTACCCACTATTTTAAACAATGGGCTTTTCCACAGTAGTAAGTTTTCTTTTTTTAAACAATAATCGAAAGGAATTCAAATTTAGGTAGTATCTTCCTTTTGAAACTTCTCCTCTCGCCACCTTTCTTCTTTTTCGAGAAAAAAGGCGAAAAACATAAATGGCATCCAGCTTTTATTTTACAGCAGGCCATTATAGAGTTAGCGCACACCCTCTCTTCCTTTCTTTCAGTCGCCTGTACCTCTCACCACCTACAAACCCCGATGATTGAGCCTGCTGTATCATCCTCACCATTTGGTGGTCTGGAAATGCTGAAAAAACTTTCCTAAATAAATTAATGATAATTGCACCTTCGTTTTTCGCCATTCCACCCTACGAAAGGCTTTTATAAGAACGCTCCATTTTTTGTTTAGGAGCAAGCCTGTAGGCCTAACATTCGTTGAGTTGGCCTTGGACTTTGAAAATAAAGACTGGAAAGAAAGGTCGCTGATGTCATCGATAAATCCAAATACAGAGTTCAAAATCTCACTCTAACATAGACAATGTTATTTTGAGCCAGGCTATCTATTCATAAAATGAACAGGGTGATTTTCTCGGCCTCCTTCCGTTACCATGGACTTTTCGACTTAAAAATAACTAGTTTGCTGATGAGCAATATTTTTTGAGTTTGTCTCGGACTTTAAAAATGAATTGTGCATATAGAATGGTTCCTGACATCACCAGAAAATCCCAAAGACAGAAAAAAATGACAAAATTTCACTCCGAGATTTCCAGACTATTTTTATAAGAATATTCAAAAAGTGTTCCAGATTAATATTTAAAAAATCCTAATTTTGCGTTTTAGTCTCTGTAAGATTCTTGCTGTGATATCTGCCTCTCGTTACAAGTATAGCAGTTCTGAGGACTGCACATGTTGTGTCCTAGTAATCATCATCATCTGTCTTTTGACGTCTGTCGTTGGACATAGACCTTCCCTAGGATCCGCTACATTTCTCTATCATGCACGTCAAGGAGCCAGTATTTCTTGAATTTGTCTAGTTCATCTCTCCATCTTGTTTTTTGTCAGCCACGGTTTCGCATTTGATTTCTGGGGATCCATATTGTGAGACGTGATGTCCATCAGTTGTCTGCCATACTTGCAAAATGACCAGCCTATTGCCATTTAAGTTTTTTAATGGATTCTATGATGTCTCTGACCCCTATTTTCTCCCTAATATATTGTGCTGTCTTGTGATCTCTCCATGTAAGGATGAGCATGATTCTCTCATGTGCACGTTGCAGGCTTCTCAGCTTGTTGGTTTGTCTCTTGTTTAGGTTCTATGTTTCAGCTCCATAAGTGATTATCGGGAGGATGCATTGGTTGTATACCCTTCTTTTTAGGATTATTGTGATATTCTTGTTTTTGAAGGTTTAGCTTGCTTTGCTGAAAGCTTAAAACAAAAGTCATGAGTAACAATCACATCGAGAATAAGCTCATAACTGTCAAAATCGAAGATGCAAAACTGGAGAAAGTGGACCACTACATCTATTTAGGACAGCAAATTTCAATGAAATCCATAAAAGCTTGGTAAGATGTTTTCTTAATCAGGTGCCGAGCATTGGCTGAGACGACTGCAGAACAATCTTGTTACTGCATACAGCACCTGGTATTTCCACACGGTCACCCATCTCAGGAATGACCAGGCTTGACGTTGCTTAAGTTCGGTGATCGTATGAGAACTGGGCAGTGATCACTAAAAAAAAAAGTCTGAACTTGAAAAAACAACACGACTGAGGATCAATAATCTAGCATAAACTTACCTTGCAAATCCCCCTCTGAAAACCTATTGAGGTGATTTTCAAAGACATTAAGGAGTGATTGTTGAAGCTTTTAGTCATTTAACTTTGGTACAGCCAGTATGCGTGATACATACATACATACATACATACATACATACATACATACATACATACATACATACATACATAGCCAGTCAGTCGCACCAACTAAAAAACTGAAAAAAACCTATGTTGACAGTTCTGGTGACTGTTCATTGTTGACAGTCTCTTATTAACATTGGTAAAAACTAATGAAATGTGATTTGATGATATTTCATCCTATCTTTTTGTATTTCAGCCAATATTGAAATAATGCAACGAAATCAAACTTTTTCCGTGTTTCCACCAGAGTCTTTCTATAAAATTATGATCTTCATGTGTTTTTAGCTGCAAAAAGTCACAGAAAATGTCTAAAATCGAGTGTGTATTAACAAAAATATAACAAGTAATTATCAAGTAGACCATAAAGAAATAGTGGTATTTAAAACAAGTTTATTATACTAATATGTTCGCTTTACAGCTTGAAGTAATAATATCAAATGATGCAATATTGAAAAGTATTAAGTTTTACAAGATGTTTACATACCATCGAATAACCAAGCCCCGCTAATTCCCTGCCCGATCAACCAACCAAATGGGCTACAGATTCTCTTTTCTTTGAGTGTGTGTGTGTGTGTGTATATGTGTGTGTGTGTGTGTGTGTGTGTGTGTGTGTGTGTGCATGTGTGTGTGCGTGTGTGTGTGTGCATGTGTGTGTGAGTGTGCACCCGGACGTTCCCGCTCCCATTTCGAGGCTACAACCTGAAAAGTTTGCATGAGTAGACCGTTAGACGCTATCTAAAAACTTTTCAAAAAAGAGCTGGGGGGGGGGGAGTCTCTATAGTCATTTTGGACCAGCAATGCTCAAATCTTGTGCTGGAGTATTTTTATATAATTTTCGATAGAACATCCATTCTTTTCAGATAATTGTTACGGTTATTCATTTATTCCAATTTTTCCACAGCCTGAAGTGGCAACGTCTTGAATGAAATGCCAAAGACTTCCAATACTTATATTTAATCTTACATATGTGCTCTGCTTACTAGAGCATATGTGGCTCTCCAAGTCTTGATTACTGACCTTGAGAGTAGTTTATTCTTCATTAACTTGTTTTTGTAAACTTCGAAATCTGCTGGGGGGTGGTTAATATCATTTAACACAAACAGAATTTGGGTGATACCCAAAAAGTCTCCTTTTTGTCTGACAGTGATAATGACAGGTTCAATATAAACGGTTCTCTCACTTACCGAGTTGGTCGGCGCTTAAACATATATCCGAGAGCGTTTTTGTTTGGAAGTGATAAAAAGTTGATGGAATTGGTATTGACAGAGAATGCAACGCAAGTACCGCAAACTCAGTGGCTTTAAAGAGAAACGATTTTCACTTTGTGTACGCGTTATCCATTAATATTAGTCTTGTAAACTGCCCATTTTTTTTATTGCTGAAAGAGAAGTTTTTATAAATCAAATCTTTATAGTTCAAAAGTACGACCACGTGCCACACAAAGTACCCTAAATCCGCTCAGATATTTCAACCTGTTATCCTTTTAACGTTTTTTTTTTAAATTAGATTTAGGAACTCGGTACTTGTAATTTGATTATGTTTTCATTTATATTTGCGGTTTTATTTTCTATTACAGGGATCATCAGCTGTTTTACCATAGCCCTGTTTCCGGGTTTTAAAAAACAGGGCATGTTTACTTCTATGGCACCCCCTTCAGCAAACTATATATATATATATATATATATATATATATATATATATATATATATATATATATATATTAGGAATGGATATATGATCCGACAGAGTGGTTATGAATTGCATATATATTATATATTATATATCAACACTTATTTGAGATGAACTCCCTTTATTGCATGGCTGATGTATAACTCGTCTTAGACAACATGGAGTCATGTAAAAGAAAAAAATCTTCTAAAACAATTTTTATATATCGTCTCAAAGTATCCACGACCATCTGCCACGCAAGCCATCTTTTACCACAATCAGTATCATCTTAACGTGTAATCTTATAACTATTTTACAAGTCAATTTTAGGATGTTGGCGCATGTAGTTTAGTTCTATTTCTCACCAGAAATAAACAATGGATAATGGACCCAGAGTGCAAGAGTAGTGATGGTGACAATTCGGATATGTCAAAGAGAAGCCGTAAAGTGCTTCCTTTGAGTGTAAAGGTGAAAGCTCTTGACTTAATGAGGAGAGGAAAAATCGTATGTTGAGGTTCTTGATCTACAGTGGGAACGAATCTTCTGTTTGTCACATAACTTTTTATTGTTTCATATTGTTAGAAGAAGAAGAAGAAGAAGAAGAAGAAGAAGAAGAAGAAGAAGAAGAAGAAGAAGAAGAAGAAGAAGAAGCAAAAGGAAAAAGAAAAAGAGGAGGAAAGTTACTGAAGGAGAAGAAGAAAGATTGGAGAAGTATTTTCTGAGTTTGTTTAGCTCGTCTATCTATCTTGTATTCTGCCGGCCTCGATTTCGCATGCGTTCTCTGGAGATCCATGTTGTGAGTCATGATGTCCATCGGTTGTCTCTCAATCTTGCAACATGACCGGTCCATTGCCATTAAAGTTTTTGTAGTGAATTCTATAATGTCTCTGACCCACGTTTTCTTTCTGATATATTGTGGTCTCTCCATGTGAGGTTAAGCATGATTCTCTCAAGCGGACGTTGCACGATTCTCAGTTTGTAGGTCTGTCTCTTGGTTAGGTTCCATGTTTCAGCTCCATAAGTGACTATCGGGGGTGCATTGGTTGTACACTCTTCTTTTTATGATTAATAGGATCGTCTTGTTTTTGAAGGTTGAACTTGCTCTACCGATGGCTTGCCATCCAAGGGTGATTCTTCGCTTGATTTCTTATGTAATGTTATACGAGTTGTATCTTTTGGTCATCCTAGCCCTCCCGAAAGTTTACGAGAGCCAGTGGTCACATTTTCCTCTACCTTGTGCTTGAAAATATTGTTATCGAAAACTGATGGGTTTGTACTCCTAGGCTCCATTTCAATGGACAAGCCGCCACCCTTAAATGCTAAGACCAGTTCGGGTTAGTACGGTCATGTATTTCTTGGTTTCCCTCCATTGCGAGTAGCTTCATTGTTTCTGATGCCCAGTTAAAAGTAATGCCATAAAAACCAGAATCTCAATACTCGTATCAGTCATTATAGCATCTGAAAGAAAAGGTGGAGCTGATTAGTATCGATAATGCTAAACAATCATATATAATGATATGTATAATTACAATATTTATAATTCAGTGGAGTCGTATATAGTCATCAGATGTGCACATAAAAGAAGCTTTGAAATAAAGGACTAATGAAAAACGGAAATACTTTTGATACACTCCAAGTAGGCCACTATCTTTACCTAGGACAACGAATCTCCATGAGATCCTCAAAAGAGGAGGAAATCAAGCGGAGAATCATTCTGGGATGGCAAGCCTTCGGCAGAGCAAGCTCAACATTCAAAAACCAGACGATCCCAATAATCCTAAAAAGAAGAGTATACGACCAATGCATTCTCCTGATTGTCACTTATGGAGATGAAACATAGAACCTAATCAAGAGACAGACCTACAAACTGAGAAGCATGCAATGCATACATGAGAGAATCATGCTCAACCTTACATGGAGAGATCACCACACAGCACAGTATATAAAAAAAAACGGGAGTCCGTGACATCATATAATCCATTAAAAAACTTAAATGGCAATGGGCAGGCTATGTTGCAAGAATGAAAGACAACTGATGAACATCATGTCTCACAACATGGATCCCCAGAGATCACATAAGAAACTGAGGCCGACAGAACACAAGATGGAGAGATGAACAAAACAAATTCAGGAAATACTTGCTCCG
Organism: Thysanoteuthis rhombus; assembly: GCA_963457665.1. Classification (NCBI taxonomy): domain Eukaryota; kingdom Metazoa; phylum Mollusca; class Cephalopoda; order Oegopsida; family Thysanoteuthidae; genus Thysanoteuthis; species Thysanoteuthis major. Next base: position 25,866,250 of record OY735225.1, on the reverse strand, counting down.
CGACGCCCATGATGGAGAATTGTGGCGAATCCTGGGGAAGGTCTATGTCCAATGACGGACGTTAAAACACTGATGATGATGAATAAATGCTTTCACCGGAGTGGGACCAAAAAGGCGAAGATCTAACTGCGCCAAGCAGTTAAGACAGAGAAAAGGGGGTAGGTAAGTGGTGTCTTTACACTGGGTGCGACTTCAGTCGCCCCTGCCTAGGCTCCACGTATCCTATTACCTGTTTGCGAAATGTGAGACTAAAAGGCGGCTAGCACCCTACCGAGAGAATAGCAACCAAAAAATCGAACTGTTTCTCGTCACGTATGAACGCCGATAAGATTAAACAAACATTGCCAGTCAAACTTAAATTTTCTACCTGCGTAGGAGAAATAATTTCATTTTCTCCTTTACTCAACCATTTGTCTTCGGTTTTTATTCCATTTTTTACGTACTTTCACGTCATTGTCAACTTTTTGTTACATGTCCTAATTCATGATCTCTCCCTGTATATATTCAACTATCTCAGTCTGTTAATAGTCATCTTAGTCTCTCTCTCTTTCTACCTCTCCCTTTCTCTCTATAAATGAGAACAGAAATAGGTATACGACCAGCGTGTGTATTTGTATTAAATAGATCTTCATTCAATTTATATAAATGCATTGCTAATGATTTTATTATAGAAATACATTGGAATCAAGGAAAAGGGGTCGTCAGAAGTCCAAGACTAATGCAATCTTTACCAACAGAATACGATATATATATATATATATATATATATATATATATATATATATATATATATATATATATATATATATATATGTATGTATCCGTCAAAAGTGACGAACTTATTTATGTATGAATTTATTTTTAATATTTCAGGTGACCAAGAAAGTTTCAACTTGAATCAAGTTGTTTTAATGTCTCATCACATACCAGGACTGAAGCATTTCTGTGACGTAATTTTCACTGTTATGTCATAACAACCTATCTTATTTTATTACAACCCTTTAATTGTTTTTTTCTTTCAGCTGTGTTAATCTATTTCGCATAGACCATTCCATTGTATATTTGAGGTTATAGCAGGAATCGGATAGGACATACAACCATACAATTATACAAATGAACCTACTTATTTGTTCATATGGCTTATATATATATATATATATATATATATATATATATATATATACATATATATATTATTCTATTTGCGTTGTCTAGAAATTATGCATCCTTCGAGTAATAACGGGAGATCATTTCATATAATATAACGCAATTCATGATATATATATATATATATATATATATATATATATATATATATATATATATATATATATATATGTGTGTGTGTGTGTGTGTGTGTGTGCCAATCAAATTAAAATTAATTAAAGTTGAATATTCCACCTTCTTTGTTTTGAAGAATTACATTATCTCCTCTCAATCTTTTAAAAGAGTTAAATATTTTTAATTACTTTTTCTACTTTCAATCTTTGAAAAGAGTTGGATATTTCACCTACGAATGAGAAAGAGTTTTCCTTCTTTTTTTCCATCCTTTGCTCTCAATCTTCGCTTTTTCTTTTGAGCTTTTTCTCATTCCTTTAAAATTTTTCTTTCTTCTTCCTCCATTTTTTTCGCTTCTTCCATTTTTTTTCTCTTTGGCGGTGGAAACTTTCCCGTTCTTTTTCAACCATTTCTCTCCATAGCCCGAATTGTTAACTTGGCTTAGTGAAGAAAGCAAGTGACTCAACACAATCAATAAATACGTTCTCTTTACTAAGTTGTTTGACTAGCAGCTCAACCAAATAGCATATTTTTTGTTAAAGGTAAGCAATGTTAGATTTTTCATCATGAGATAACATCACCGATCAATATAGATGTACCAAAGTATACAGCAGCCATTACTGTCAATGTTATTGTTGTGCAGGGGTAAGTACTACGGCTCGTATAGTAAGAACGTTCTTATTCACTGATCAGTTCGAGAGAATTAAGCATTTAAAACTAGCTGAAATTTCGCCCGTCGAGTGGGATTTTCAGCTAGTTTCCGTGGAAGGACTATTTTTACATCACATAGAGTCTATAAAATTATTCTGCTGGTTCCTACTTGAGATAAAAGATCATAAGTTTTAATAATGTATTTATTTGATATCATTATTGGCAAATTCATCAGCATCTTGAACTCTTGGATCAAAATTTTTACTTTGAAACCTTCCCTTAGGTCCATTGAGTGAGCAAGCAAAATTTTATTCGGCTAATCAGACTTTTGGTACTATATAGAAATAGATGGTGAATGCAGACCTCAAAATTTGTAGTTTTGAGAAAAATCTCTTCATCATCAGTCTTTTAACGTCCGTCGTTATACATACACTTTCCCAAGGATCCAACACATTTCTCTATCATGGGCGTCACGGAGCCAGTATTTCCTGAATTTGTCTAGTTTATCTCTCTATCTTGTATTTTGTCTGCCTCAGTTTTGCATGTGGTCTCTGGGGATCCATGTTGTGAGTCAAGATGTCCATCGGTTGTCTTTCATTCACGCAACATGACCAGCCCATTGCCATTTGAGTTTTCTAATAGATTCTATGATGTCCGCAGATGTGAATTCTCTTTCTTTTAGTGTTTATGCCAGCTTGGCATTTTTTAATTTTTAAGGAGAACTGACCCAAAACCGACTGTAAAACATGTTTTGAGCAAAAACCCAAACCCTGACACATTGGAATACGACTAAAAATAATGGACATTACGTTCCACTTACGCCAAAAGTCAACACATGAATTCTCAGGAAGATTAATTTTTAAAGGTTTTAGGAGGGGTACTGAGGCCTACTCGAGGGTGCTCCCGATCGAGCGTGGGTCTCCCCAGGAGTGAGCGCGAGAACCATCGGGATTGGGGAATACGCACAAGCATTGCTTCTCTGTATTGTTATATTTGAACCCCAGTTCATATATGTGGGTGTTTGTGTGCAAGGATCGAACCTGCGACCGCCAGCCCCATTTTCTTAAATTGTTTGTTCTATGAAAGTTGTCCAGGTCAAATGATACATTCGCTGTGTAATAACGGGAGATCATTTCAAATGGAGTTTCTATATAATATAACGTAATTATATATATATATATATATATATTGTGTCGTCCACAGACAGCTGTTTCGATGTATTACATCTCTTCAGTGTGTCTATAGACGTTCCATCATCCCATCCAGTACCACGAGGTAGAATTGAAACCTTCACTTCAGACCCGGACTACGGAACTGGACGGTTAGTAAGGCTGAATTTAAGCGATATATGTATTTACACAGGAATTCCTCATCCACCAAAGTGCTCTATTCAAATGGAATAGCATTGCGTAAGCTTACAATGGATGTGTTACCTCACTTAAAGAGTGCTCAACCCTGAATAGAGGAGCAGTATATATATATATATATATATATATATATATATATATATATAATGAGCATGTGGACACGTTTATGTACCAATCGGACGATACGGAAAATAGTACTTATTAGACATAACATGTTAGTTAAATAAATTTGATTTGAATACTACTGTTATCATTCTGCACTTAATAATATGTATGTGTGCATGCATGTGTGTGTGTGAGCACATGTCCATGTGAATAAGATTAAATCTACACATGTATATGAATACTTACTTCTTCCACATTAGGCGACTGCTTTCTGAGCAATTAGTCCCGCAAAATAAATCCACCATTGTTTACCAATGGCGACTTAAATTCTCCTAAAGATAACCACATTTGATAAATAAAAGAACAAAAGATGTGTGGTTTATTTAACCACTTGACTTGTATTTGTGGCTCTTGTGATAAGATTTTGAAAATCTGCTAATAATTAACAAAAACTTTATTTATAGCTCAGGTTCAAATGATTTATTGCCGTAAACCTCAGACACAGCTTGAAATCTAGCCAAATGCGTTCAACACATCCCTTTTAGAAACTTTTTGGTCGGCCAGTCGATCCCTAAGATGTTACATTTTTTCACTCGTATCATATTGGATTGATATGAAACTTGGTCCTGGCCTTCAGGTGAATGGTGAACCATCCCAATATTCCTCCTCTTCCTCCTCCTGCTACCTCAACTAGAAATGCTAAATATGTTTTTCTCTCAGCTGAATCGTTTTGGATTGATATGAAATTCGGTCCTAATTGTATCTAATTGACACACGTTCAATTTTCCAATTAACACAGTTACCCCATTTTCAGTTTTGTAATTTAATTTTTCCCTGCATGATTATTTTATTCTTTCATTCTACTTGCTTCTTTTTTTTCTGTATATATATATATATATATATATATATATATATATATATATATATATATATATATATATATAAATCTATTCATGCCTATCTATCTCACTGTTCATATCTATCAATCTATCTATCTATCTATCTGTTTCTGTTCATATCTATTTATCTATTCACATCTTTTTCACCGTTCAGATCTAGTTCTCTTATCTATTTATATCAGTCTATTCATATCTATCTATCTATCTATCAATCAGTCTATCTCAGTCTATTCATATCTATCTCTCTGTTCATATCTATATATACCTATCTATCAATCGATCTATTTCTGTTCATATCTATCAATCTATCAATCTATCTATCTATTCATGTCATTTCCACCGCTCATATCTACTCATATCTATTCATCTATCAATTTATCTATATCAGTTTGTTCATATCTATTTATCTCTCTATCCTAGTCTATTCACACACACACACACACACACACACACACACACACACACACACACACACACATATATATATATATATAACTGTTTATGTATATATAAATCTATCACAGTCGCTTCAGATCTATCTAACCGTTCATATCTATCTATCTATCTATCTATCTATCTATCTATCTATCTCAGTCTATTCATATCTATCTACCTAATTGTTGATATCTATATCTATCTATCTGTTTCTAGTCATATCTATCTCTCCATTTAATCATATCTTTTTCACTGTTCATATCTATTCATATCTATTCATATATATATATATATATATATATATATAATATATATATATATATATATATATATATATATATATATATATATATATATATGTATATATATATCAGTTTGTTCATATCTAACCATCCCAGTCTATTCATATATATCAGAGTGTATATACAAATATTTCTCAGTCGGTTCATATTTATCTACCTCATTGTTCGTATCTATCTATCTATCTATCTATCTATCTATCTATCTATCTATCTATCTATCTATATTTATATATATATATGTGTGTGTGTGTGTGTGTACATTATCTATCTTCTATCTGTCTATTTATCATCTACCTCACTGTTCATATCTATGAATGTCTATCTCAGTCTGTTCATATCTATCTATTCAACCACCAATATACATGACTTGTTGTCAATCAAATACTGTCAAGTTTTCCCTAGTCGAAAGAGATGAGAAATTTGAAAACTTTTCCAAGAGAAATAAATCGATGTGGGTATATATATATATATATATATATATATATATATATATATATATATATATATATATATATATATATATATATGAGTATGTGCATGTGTGTGTGTGTATGTGTGTGTGTGTGTGTGTGTGTGTGTGTGTGTGTGATAACATACATAGGTATATTTAGATATATAAAAGTATGCAATTTTCACCTTATCCGCGTTAAATTTATTATTTTATTTAACGACGGGATATCATTCCAAATGAATGTTCCTTTATGATATAAAGCAATTTAAAATTATATATATATGTGTGTGTGTGTATGTGTGGATGTATGTGCTTACAATACAAATCAGGAATATTATATAACACACGACGTGCGATGGGTTCATTTAATAAAGTGCTCGATACACTCAACATTAAACATTATGTTGGTTTGGAATTGAGCTTAAAATCTAATGAAGTAAGGATTCCCTACGCAAACATTTATGTTTCTGCCTTGTTTAGCCTTCTCCAGGCGAATGGTTCGATTAATTTCAGATTCCTATTTAGGACGTTTATTTGAACGTTAATTATATAATACGTTGTATATTCATAATTATCGGAGCCTTTGTATGAGTTTTAGATCGTTACCAGGGAATTAAATCCACACAAGTTTTGCCATTAAAAAAATATGTAGCCACTTTTAGCCATTCAAAATAGCCCGTTCAAAACTGGCTGTTCCTGATATATTATTGTGAAGATTGCCGCTATCGGTATCATTCCATATTTAACAAGCGTGTCTTTCATAGCTCAACTGATAAGAAGTGCCCGCGAGCCAAACAGTTTCTATTTACGGTTTGACCATATTTTTTTTTCTTATCACTAGTTTCATGACGTCAAAAATATACCATTTTCTTTCTGTTGAAATCTTGTAGGAACTTTCTCTATAGTACTCAATGGTTATCTTAACTCAGTCGACATACTGTTTATGCCGACATCGCACGGATGGCCTTGAGGAAGGCATAATCACAACTAACTCAGTGCTCAGTTTCATCCCGAAGCTGTATATATATATATATATATATAGTAGAATCCTGTTCGCCTGATGGGGCCCGAAGAGGGCAGAAACATGAACTAGTTTATTTAGCAAATCCACATTGTACTATTTATTTCCAGCTCCACTCTAAAACAACTCAACTCCATTTGTAAAAAGTTGTATGTATCGAGCACTCTATGAAATAAATCCATTACATTTCAGGAGTGGCTTTATATTATTGATATATTATTGTATTATGTTATACTACTCGTCTGATCCGTACCATATGTACTATATATATATATATATATATATATATATATATATATATATATATATATATATATATATATATATATAATGTGTGTGCGTGTGTGTGCATGCATGTGTCTTTACTGCTTGTATGGTTTGCTTATCTATGGTAATGTCTCAGTATTTCTAAATAGAGTATAAATAGTTGAATATTCAGTTTTTTTCTTACTGATCATTTTCACACTATCACATGTACACACACACACACACACACACACACACACACACACACACACATATATATATATATATATATATATATATATATATATATATATATAGTTTTCTTCACGTTGTTGTTAAATGCTATCACAGTGTTCTCGGTCGAATACCCACTGGCCGTCAAAGTACGCAGGATAGAATGGGAATCTTTTATTCCGATGAGACTTGAACGCGCACTCCAGATTATTGAAGCTCGTTTTTCATGGACGACATCTCATCCAATTCGGTCACGGAAGCTTAATCGTTTGACGGAGCACAGATCCATAATTATATGACCACTCCTATCCTCATTCCAAGAGTTGTACGGATTTTTGAAGCCAGCTGTTGTTGTCTTCGTCGTTGTCTTCGTCGTTGCAATGAGTCGGCAGATCCATTCTGATTAAAGTAGAAGAGATTGTACAAAATGTTATGATGACCACAGCCGAACGTACACATCTCTGCGATCCCTATCGTCGCTAAAACCTGAATATATCTGGAAACAGATCCCAGACTACGCCGTAAAAATAAACAAGTTGTATTCATTATTTGTCCGAGACGTGTCATCATTAGTTTTAAAATCGACTCTAATGCAATTTATCATGTCCATTTATGATGATGTCACTGCTATAACTCGGTGATGGATTGAACCACTGCTTACCGTACCAGACGTGAACAGAAAACCACTGGGTCACGGTGATCGGTGCTGGTTTTGTTTAGTGTGTTATTAGAATCAGCTGTAAATATTAATGATTAGAATGTTGCATTCTCGAGAGATAAAAACCCCCCTCGTGATTCTTTTCCAACAGAACTCGATCGTGACTCACTATTAAGTAGATCAGACTCCGATATCAGCATAATTTTGTTTAGTGACTGGAGAGGAGAAAGTTAAGGCTACGTAAGGGTTAATTGGAAGGAAGAACTGAAAGAGAAGAAGAGTGGGTACAAACAAATATATATATATATATATATATGTATTTATATATGAATATAATTTGACAAATTAAAATTATAACAAAAGATTATGTGGGCTTCTTCACATGATTTGCCTGAACCCAAAACACCAGAGACATGAACGTGTTCGTGTAGCAAATCCACCATTTCACCATGTTTAAAGCTCAACCTTAACTAGATTTTTAATGTATTGAACAGTTTGTGAAATAAACCCATCATACATCGGATATTATTGAATTACTGATGTGTACTTTGATATATATATATATATATATATATATATATATATATGTATATATATATATATATATATATATATATATATATATATATATATTCGTTTTTTATAAAATCGTCCCTTAGAAATTCAAATATCTATCCGTTACTAGGAATAACTAGTAACGTAAGAAAAGCCAGACAGTGTGTAATTTATCCTTTCCTCTTTGGGTTTTGTAGATGGGGTCTCGAAGGGGGAGGAGTCACAAGGGCATGGTGAACTCTTGGGGGTAGGAAAAGCAGTGGAAGTGAACTGTACTTTTAACGCCCGCCTCAGCATGCTTCTCAAAGTCTTGCATAATTATTCTTGTGTGTGTGTGCGTATGGGTGTGTTTGTGTGCTTTGGCCTTTACCGAAAGGGAAGGCAAGTTCTGTTGAAAAGTCGGTCAAGGCTGCACTCATGCAGCTGAACTTCAGTCTGGAGATGAGGATGTTCCCGTTTTCATTATCTGGCTAGAAGCAGGTCTCTAGTAGCTCTCTCTCTCTCTCTTAATCGTTTTTGTTGCATTCTCTCTCTCGCTTTCCCCTTCTCTCTCTCTCTCTCTCTCTCTCTCTCCCCTACTCCTTTTTCTTATTCTATCTTTTGCTCTCCGTCTCACTTATTTTCTCTCTCACTCTTGCCCCCCCCCCAACTCCTTTTTCACATTATCTCTCTCTTGCCCTCCTGTTCCTTTTTCATATTCTCTCTCCCTCTTTCCCTCTTGCTCTTCAACTCCTTTCTCTCATTCTCTCTCTTGCTTCCAACTCGCTTTTCTCATTTTGTCTTTTGCTCTCCAACTTGTTTCTCTCTCTCTCACTCTCTCTCTCTCTTCCAACTCACTTCAACTCACTTTCTCATTTTTCTCTTTCTCACTCTTCCTCTACAACTCTCTCTCTCTCTCTCTCTCTCTTTCTCATAAACGTACTCAAACATGTAAAGTCACACTCTTACTTTTCACTCTTGCTCCCTTCCTCCTGTTCTTTCTCTCCCCCACACCCAATCTTGGGGACAAGTACCCTCTATCTCCCTCCTACACTTTTATTCTCTCTCTCTCTCTCCACCCTATCTCTCTCTCTCTCTCTCTCTCTCTCTCTCCCCGTACATGTACTTGAACATACAAAGTCACTAACTTTCTCCTTCTTTCTTTCATAATAAGTACTTTGCTGTCTTTGTCATCATCTTGCTAGCAGCTGATCTACCATCAGCATCACATTCTCTTACTCTCCATCTCCCCCTCTCTCTCTTCCTTTTTCTCTCTCTTTTCTTTTCTCAATCTCTCTCCACCCTCTGTCTCTCTGTCTCTCTCTCTCTACCCCCTACTCCCTTGGTACTCTCTGATACACCAAGACAAGTTCCTCTCCCTAACTATTCATCTATTTCGTGTTCCCTTCTTAATCCCTATCAAGTTATCTCTCTGTCTCTGTCTCCCTGTCTCTGTCTCCCTCTCTCTGATCATTGGTCACTTACCGTTGTTCTCTCTTCAACATTCAGCCAGTTGTCGCTCTCAGTGGGTTTTTTTTTGTTCTTCCTGGAGCTTAACTTGTACGAGTGTGTGTGTGTGTGTGTGTGTGTGTGTGTCCCAGTCTGTGGGTGTGTGCATATGTATTTAAAGGAAAGTGCAGTGTAAGCATAAAGGTTACCAGAAATGTTATCAGCGAACAAACTTCGGATTTCGCCTGTGTCTGCCTTTGCCTATGTCTATTTAGCCTTGGGAAAAGCATGAATACAATTCTCCCATCGCCAAAATATCTTGACAAAGTGTCTCGTCATCGCTATGCCGAAACGGTTGACTAAGTAGAAAGTGGATGAGTAGACAGTTGGAAAAAACACACTTTATATATATGTATATATGTATATATATATATATGTATATATATATATGTATATATATATATATATATATATATATATATAAATATATATATATATATAAAGTGTGTTTTTTTATATATATATATATATATATATATATATATATATATATATATATATATATATATATACACACACGCTATTTCCGCTTTTCATTAAAAGAAAGTGGTGCCCTTGTGCTGGCAACGGATTCACTCGTCTCTGCTTGGGCTTCACGTATCACATTACTACTTACCTATTCCTTTGCAAGCGCCCAAAATGGCGTCACTCACTCCACACTATTCCAGCTGGGGGGGGGGGTACTGATTCGTGACTTTCCCAAGGGCGTTAATCCAATTTGAACACAAACTGTCGGAGAGAGAATTTTAACTCGGCTCGCCATGTCTATTCTCGACGTCGTTACCCGCTCGGCCACCCTATACTTCCTGTAAAAGCGAAAACGTGGCGTAAAGCGAACTTCCGTAAAACGGGGGAAAACCCGAATGTATATAAAGAGACAGTAATAAGGAATGAGCCAGAACTGGGTAATTACAGTGTTGGTTTGTTATTTATAGCTAGAACTGTATTTAAAATAACTAAAATCGGTTAATTAATCTATTTCTAACTAACTATTGCCAAAAATGTTATATTTACTCATTTAAAATCCACTTATCGAATGAATGAACAATGTACTAAGACACCAAAACAAAGAATAAATTAAAACTGTACATTTACTTTTATTAAACTTTCTAAATATTTTCATAGTCTATCTTAGATTTTTATCGGTTAAACGGGGAGCAGATCGGCCAGATCTAGCCGAAAAATTGCTCATTTGGCAACCCTACGCTAAATTCCATTTCCGCTTTCCGTAAACACGAAGAAATGGCATTAAACAAACTACTGAAAAGCGGGAGACACCCGTATATTTATATAAAGACAGCAACGAGGAATGAATTAGAGTTCAGGGGAAAATGAGTCGAATCTGGCCAGAAAATGGCTAGTTTGGCTATCCTCAGTAATTAACGACTCTGTTGGGGAGCTGCTTCACTGCCTCAGCCCGAACAGAGTATAAACGTACTGAACTCAGTTTGACTCACCCAACATTGTTGTGTAAATATGAGGCTTCGCATTAAGAACCCGGATAATCGCCCACTGGCCTCGTTTTGGTTTCTCAAGGCCAGCAACAGACACTGATCTCCCTTGAGGGCGTCTTATATGCCTGAGAGTGCATATGTTAAATTGTTTTAATCGTAAGAGTCTACTGGATTAAATTTTACGGTTATTGATATTTATTTACTAATCTCTGCTTAATACAATCCAAGGCTAAATACAGAAATACCGAGGGAGATATAAAATTCTGGCCTGTTCGCCCATTAATGTCGGATTCCTTTCTTTAGATTGTGCTTCAACAGAAATATAATGGTGCCATAAATACGCTATGGCTCATTTCTTGAGAACATTTTAAACTCGTTTCTTTTCTATATTTGGCCTTGCTTCTGTCGCTACCTCAACGTCACAGCCAATCCATCGTATAGTCTTCTTTAAATGTACAATCCATGAAGGAAGAGAAAAACAGAAAACAAAAGAATGAGTTCAAACAAGTACGATATTATAATCCGGAATAATGTCCTTATCCTGATGGTTATAGACACAAACTTTCGACCATTGTAACTTTTAATCTTCAGGCATCTGTTGTATTTGGTAACCTGGGAAATTGAGAGAATACTGAAGAATAAGTAAGGGGTCCTGGCCAAATCACGTCAGATATCCATGTTCTCATGAGATCACCTGCTAAGCAACGTCGAGCCTAGTCAGAACCTAGATTGGTGACCATTGAGGAATAATAGGTGCCGTAAGCAGAAAGACCCTTTGACAGGCCTGGCAAGCCGACAGTAGGTCTTACTAACAATCACCCGTGTGTAACCGACGCAGTGATACCCTCGATGAGGGTATAAGCGAAAAACCATGTTATATATATATATATATATATATATATATATATATATATATATATATATATATATATATATATATATATATATATATATATATATAAAATGGTTTTATAGTGGGTATTTGTCATCTATCAATATCAGGCTTCTCAAACTGGGGTCACATAAAGATTATTGGGTGTCGCTGAAATATTTTTAAATTTTTTTGAAGAATACTTATGGAAAAGTTGTTTTTTATATAATATTTCAGTGCACAGTTTCAGACAAAGATGTAGAGATTATTTAGTATTAACCCAGTATAGTAAGTGTTTCTTTTCAACTCTGGTCAGAGTGTTGTATCTCCTTTTCTTATTCAACGGGTGATTCATTGAGCTATTTATGAATAAATGTTTGTTTGGGGAGACCTTCAACCAAACACTGAAGGTAGTTGTCTTCATAATTTTAGTTTTTCTTACTTTTTGTTTGATTTGGGGGATTTTCTTTATATACTTTATGAACAGTTTATTTCTACTTGTAATACTGTGGGGTTTGGGCCGAAGAATACCTTCAAGGTTAGACCACGCCTCCCCTTACAGTGCATGTGTTTTTTTAATGTGAAAAGTTCTCAATTAAAGACTTTTCTTCTTCTTCTTCTTCTTCTTCTTCTTCTTCTTCTTCTTCTTCTTCTTCTTCTTCTTCTTCTTCTTCTTCTTCTTCTTCAAAAATGCATTCCTTTTGGTGTTTATTTATAAATGGCCCAATGACATTTCACCAATAATTTTTTTCAATTCAGAATTTCGTTTTTTCTAAACTAAATTTACTCCATAAAACTCATTATAAATTAGAGATACGTTGCAATTTGCGACATTTTAGTTCGTTTTTTTATTTCTATATATAGTTACCGTGAGATTTTTTGTACATAACAATGGACTCTTCCACAAAGGTATTCATTTTTCTTATAGATATCTCTTACCCACATTTAGAAAAGTGGACTCTTCCACTTGAACAAGTTCAGTCACTCTTTAATAAATGATGAATGTGAACATTTACTGACACTATCAACAGCTTTAAAGTAGTGGACTATCAAGTATTGTAATATGTGAGGTAATTTATCATTGCCTTCAATATAAATGTGTATATGTGAATAGGCATACACACACATACGCACACACACACACACACACACACACATATATATATATATATATATATATATATATATATATATATATGTGTGTGTGTGTGTGTGTGAGCTAAATAGCCACCAGTAATACAATGGTTCAAATAACTGCTTCAACTAAAAATTCTCACATTTTTTCTTATTCACGGTCTATATCTTCTCTATCTGTTTCTTTCAACGCAGACAATCATATTATAAATAAATGGATACATGATCCGACAGAAATGATTATGAATTGCGTTATATTATATTGAAATCTTTTACACGGTGAAACGGAAGATCATTTCAAATCCTAGCCCTCCTCAAGTGACAGGTTTCGAACCTCTGCTTCCAAACTCGCTCGATTTTAAAATTTGATGCCGTCCCGACGTCTGTTCTGTGTAAGTCTCGTATTAATTCCCCAGTCTTGCCAAATATGGCAACCCTGGATCCACATGAAATTAATCTGCGAAGCTTAAAATCGAAATCATTTCCGGGATGTTATATTCCACACGTAATTCGAAGTAATTTCGAAGGTCCAAAATGAATTTTTAAAAATCTAGAGGAAAAATTTATTTTTACTTATAAAAAAAGAAGAGCCATTAAGTTTTAAAACGGAGAGTAAGTAAAGCGCCTGCCTATATTCGTCAGGTAAATATTGAGAAGGAAAACATTATTTTATCTCTTCCAGGGAGAATTTCAAAATAGCATACAGAGGGGTTTTTCTCATCATAAGTAGATTACGAGGTGAGAAAAGAATATAAAGAAAGAAGGGTGTTGTTGATTTCAAACAAAGATGCTCTGTGGCAGTCTTTCAACAACCTTCCTTTAATACGCAAGAACCTTATCTATATAGATAAGAAATATCTGAATCATTTTAGTTGCTCGAGTTTCTAACCTTCAAATTACGGCAGACAATGTTGTTAAAAAAAATCTGAGCTCCCCCCCAAGAAAAGAAATCCCACGGTAGCTCTCTACAATTGATGGAGAGAATTCGAAAAAAAAATCACACACACACACATATATATATATATATATATATATATATATATATATATATATATATATATATATATATATATGCCGACCAAGTTGGAGAGATATACGTATTTGGTTATGTACTTCTATCTGTCCGTCTGTATGACTGTCCTCACGATATCTCCGAAAGTACCAGATGGATCTCAATGAAATCATGTAGGAGAGTAGGCAATGAAGCAAAGAAGAAGTGGTTGAATTTGGGGCGGATCCAGGATTGTTATGTTTTTTAAACAGAGATTTTCCGGGGGTTTTTTCTCATACATTTATGTATTCACTCATGTCTGTCAACAATAACTCCAAAAGTTCTCAACTAATTTCTTTTAAATTCGAAGAAAGTGTAGACAATAGGCTATGGAAGAATTGGTCAAACTTTGGGGGAGATTCATGCAAAATTACCTCTCTACCACGTAGTTATATGTCCACACGTAATAATATCTATCGCCTAAAGTTTAACCACACGATATCTCGTTTAATTTCTGTGAAATTTCATGGAAGGGTGAAAAATAGATTATGGAAGAAGTCATTATATCTTAGGACGGGTCAATGCACGATTACTTTCCCTGACAATGGCGTCGACAGAGGTATGCGCTTTTTCAGTGCTTCCTAGTTTTCATACTGAAGCAGGGGTTGGAGAGAGAAGAAATAGCATTATTTACTTTAGATACTATCTATAATTTTGATAAGGGTGTTTAATACATTCCTTTGACACTTGAACTCATGGTTGTTTATGCTGTTCACAAGACGTTTCAGTCGATTCATTCTTTGCCCTTCTCCAGGTTTAATATGAATCCGTCAACGAAAGGGGGTCTCTGTTTTGGTTTCCTCCGGATGTATAAAGTATAAAGTAAAAATCAAACAGAAAATTCCAACATTAACAGCAATGCTTGTAAATTGAGTTAAAATTCATCCAGTACAGCTTGTTCCATAATTCTAAACAAGGAATCTTTCTCTGTCCTCTTCTGTGCTGAAGAAAGGATTCTATCTTGTGTCTTTCTTCTACCAGAAAAGGGGACCAACAAAAAAAAAGACACCCTTTCCTCACGGATATCATGTATTGCACCTGAAGAAAGACGGAAAATGAATCGGTCGAAACGCTGTTTACAACAGAAACAACGAGGGGGTTCAATTACCCGAGAAAAAACTCTTTCAATTCTTTACTCTATTTCCTGAAACTTTTTGTCACGTTATAATGTTGAATTATTTTGCAGATTTTGGAGAATTTCTTGATCTGAAGAAGGCCGTAAAATGGAGCGACCGAAACTTTTCATTGGAAAGAAAAAGACACCAACACAATACTCGTATTGCCTGCATTTCGAAAATTCATTTTGCACACTTTTTTCGCTTTTACGAAAGAGAAGATGGAAAGCGAAAATAGAGTTCAACATTTGCTTTCCAGTGAGCAGTTGTAGAGGCAGCGTGCATCCTCTTTCTCTGTCCCTTACCCCCCCCAGTTTACTCTACGTACCAACTCCCTAACATCCAACGACCCTGTCTAACATACCATCATCACTATTCTGACAGTATGTTGACACTAAAGACAATTTTCTTTGTACTTGAATAATAATTACTTCTACGCTCTACGCTATTTCAGCTTACCATGGGTTTTTATCTTTTCCTAATTCTCCACTGCCTAACCACACTTGTGATATTGAACCAGGGTAGGAATACATGTCTGTATCACCGTTCTCTATTTAAATCCTCATTGAGGGGGTCGCCAGGTAAAGTGCATTCGGGCTAAGATATGGAAGACTCATTTCTGGTTTGCTAAGCAGGTCAAAGTTATTCTGCTTACAGCAGTATCTTACGTAAGTTTAGCTGTGACCCCTTATCCCCAGAGGACAGTTCCTCTGCTGAGTGCTTGGGGCATTCACTACAATATTTAAAGACTTTGGTGTGACTCGTCAGTGGATTGAACCCCAGCCTACCGAACCGGAGGTACACACTCTACATTGGGTGGATCGGTATTGAACCGAAATAGGTTAAGCTTTCCACGACAGAAATTAACTTCCAAGCGAAGAATCAGTCTTGGATGGCAAGCTTTCGGTAGAGCCATCCCAACTTTTAAAAACGAGAAAATCCAAATGATATCGAAAAGAAGGGTCAATGTACCTTCCCGATAGTCAGTAATGGAGCTGATACATGGAACCTAACCAAAAGATTGACCCACGGACTTAGAACTATGCAATGGGCACATGAGAAGTCATGATCAATATCACATTGAAAGATCACAAGACTACACTATAACTATACAGAAAAAAACATGTCAGGGATATCATACGATCCTTTAGAAGACTCAAATGGCAATGGGCTGGTCATGTGACAAGAATGTCAGACGACCGATAGACATCATGACTCACATGCTGCTGCTGCTGCTGCTGCTGATGATGATGATATTGATGATGATGATGAAGGGGAGTAGTCCAAAGCGACAGTGGCCATCTCATCGGCGTCACAAGGACTTCTCCAGTTCCAGAAGAAAGTGACAATTGTTATTAAATTGGAAACCCGCTCAGTGTGCCATAGATCATGAACAAAAAGAATTCATTCAGTAGCCTTGGAATAAAATCGGTTTTACGGTCAATGTTAAATTTTAATGATGTTATTTAGTTTCAAAGCATACGTACTTGTGGATTGAATTCAGTGTCACGCAAGAAAATCAAATTCAAATAAAAAAGAATGCTGTCACAGAAAATACGAAAAAGTACACACACACACACACACACACCCATCAGATGTGTGTGTGTGTGTGTGTGTGTGTGTGTATGAGTGTGTGTATAGATTGATAGATTTAGCTTATAGACTGACAGATAGAGAAATAGATAACATGACAAAGTTTTTCATTCTATTCAATAAAGCCGCCAAGCACGGGCTGAATAATATCGACCACACAATCAATCAATTGTTCGTTTTCTGACGAGGACACCACACGCCATATACACATATATGTATATAATGAAATAAGGATTCACTATACAAATACATTTTTGTTTCTGTCCTATTTGAGTTTCTTCAGGCGAATGATTCAGTTTATTTTAGATTCCTATTGGAAGCATTTTGTTGGGTGGAGGGGCTATTATCGTAGGTGGCAGGATCTTCCTTTTATTCTATTTATAAATGTTTTTGTTTATTAGTTGGCCATTATTTGCTATATTTTCTTGTTTTATTTAATGGGGGTGTATGTCTGTTAATGGTTATACATTAGAAACCGGGTCAGTATTGTATGGGTGTTTCCGTTATCAGTATATGGTTGGTCTATCAAGATTTTTGTGGTATGTTTCCTCTCTGAGAGTATTTTATTCTCACAAATCTATTTCCCAATGTCAGAGTTCCGTTTTATATGACCTTAGTTGATAATTTGATTGAGTTGTAATGTCCAGCAGTTGTCTGACGTTCTTGCAACATGTCCAGCCCATTACCATTTGAGTTTTCTAATGGCTTCTATATCTCAGACTCCTGTCTATTCTCTTATATACTGTGTTATCTTATGATCTTTCCATGTGATGTTGAGCATGATTCTCTCATGTGCACATTGCATGGTTCTCAGTTTGAGGGTCAATCTTTTGATTGGGTTCCGTGTTACATCTCCATATAATGGCAGTAATATCCTGTGAAATTAATTCATCAAAACAAATATGGAAGTCACCATGGAAACGGGACCTCCTTTGTTTGGGTCATTTGAACATTACGAAAAACTGTTCAGTCGTACTCCACCAGTGGAGTTAGTTGGTACAATCTGACTCGGCAAGTTAGTTCTTTTGCTAATAGGTACATATGTTATTAATATATTGTTATAATAATATAAAGATTTAAACCAAACAGAAGAATGTAGTTGGGTAAAAAGTAAGATTTTGGGAATATAATGACCCCCTGGTATGACAAGTGGAATCATATGTGACTAGACCTCAAAGAAGCATTGTAATAAGGTTTAAGTTGGGAAAAAACAATACAAACAGAATGATGAGACCAATGACTTGCTTGAAATTTATCTTGCAGGCTTTTCGTTTTTCTCTGCCAATTACAACGTACATTATATATATATATATATATATATATATATATATATATATATATATATATATATATATATACACTCACACAAACATACATATATATAGTGAGGGCAAAAAGTACCTGATACGTTTCAGAATGCTAATCTTAATATCTTTATACAGCATCAAAATCGACTGGATTTGGACGAAAGATTGAAAAAATGGATAAGTATATTTAAACGATTTTTAACATTGGAAAATAATGTATAAAAATCTGGATTCATCGGTACGAATTCTGTCAATTCTGAAGGTGTGTAAGTCTTTGAAATATATCGTATACCTTTTGCAATCAGTACATATATATATATATATATATATATATATATATATATATATATATATATATATATATATATTATGTGATTAGACATCAACGACGGATAAAATCTGTTCTCTATTTCTTTCTTCTTGTATTTTCACAAATGGAAGATTCTTTATAAACTGTATATATATGATAAAGTACGATTTGTAACACAAACACATATATGCTTCTACCCTGTTTGGGCTTCTTCTGGCGAATGATTTGGTTTATTTCAAATTCCTACTCAGGACATCGGAGGTCTATTTTCAAGATGGTTGGAGTAGGAATCATCCTTTTATTATATATATATATATATATATATATATATATATATATATATATATATATATATATATATATATATATTATTTTGGTAGGTTATTGATGGTTATGCTTTTCTGTTTTATTTAGTTTGATGCGATGCTTGTTGGCATTCATCAATTATAAATTAGGAGGATGTGGCTTAGGCATTTTCGTTATCAGTCTATAGTTAAACCATTAGTTCTTTGTGTTTTGTTTTTCCTCTCTGAAGATCTCTTAAATCTGTTTCCCATTGTTAGGGTTTTCTTTTGTGTGACCTTTGTAGTTAACTTGATTATTCGGGGTTTTTTTCCAGTTTCTACTTGTCATAGATAATTATAGGGATTGGGTCGTACTTTAAAGTGGCTAGAGGTATAAAATGAGGAATATGTTTGTGATGTATAATAAAGGCAAGATCCCACTACCTACAAAAATACACCCCAAATATCCTGAATAAGAATCTAAAATAAACCGAAATATTCCCCTGAAAAAGCCCAAACAGGACAGAAACATACAAATGTCTGTGTAGCGAAACTATTCTTCATATTTTCAGCTCTACTATAAATCAACTTGATGTTTAATGTTGAATATTTCGAGCACTTTATGAAATAAACCTATCACACATTAGATATTGTATCATATCATATTACATTGTATTCCACATTGGTATTAAATATATATATATATATATATATATATATATATATATATATATAGAAAGAGAGAGAAGAACAGACGGACAGAGACAGAAAGGGTGAGAGGAGAAAGAAAGAGACAGCAATAGAAAAAAGAAAACAAGCTTTACAACTTAAAACGCTGAAAATATATTTTTTTCAACTTTTTTTCCAAAAATTTTATTTCGGTCAATTATTTTCAAATATCTGTTGATGTTATTTAGGTAAATTTTTACAGTGTTTTTTTTTTTTAAAGTTTCACACAGAACTAGATATTCTGGTACAATGGGCGAATTTTCATTAGGATCATCAATTGTTCACCATGTAACTGTTTCAAGGATTTAAGAACAAAACGGTTATATTAACAAGGCCCACAGCAGTGTTGATAAAACAACACCTTCCCTAAGCCATGATTCGAATATATTGCTTTATTTTATCATTTTTAGGGCCATGTCATGATGTATAATGTATAGGTTATTATCATGATATATAGTATATGGATATCATTTTATACAACACATCATATACATGCATACATGTACACACACACACATATATATCGATTGAATACGTAAATTTTGTCAATGAAAATAGTATATCCTCATTTCACTTTATTCAGTTCCTCAAATAGACAATATAACTTGGCCTTAAAGTTGTATATATACTCGGAAGATAACCCCCACTATGATTTGAGATGTGACGATTGGAGTGAGTTGTGATTATTTACCTTACAAGCTTTATATTATGTCATTTTATCAAGGTTTGTTAACTCAGTTTACATTACACTCGCTTTCAATTGTTTTCTGATGTTTGTTTTTGTTTTGTTTTGTTTTGTTTTGTTTTTTAATATTATGCAAATACATAGTCTTCTTTGTTTGTTGAATCGATGGGTATTATTTGTTTGAATAACCTTCATCTTTAATTCACATTACTTACCTGTTTTCAAGCATACTTATACATATATATATATATATATATATATATATATATATATATATTTATATATATATATATATATATGTATATGTGTGTGTGTGTGTGTGTGTGTGTGTGTGTGTGTGTGTGTGTGTGTGTGTTTGTGTTCTGGGTGTGAAGTGATCCGACAGAATGTACATAAAATTGATGATTGGAAGGTGAAGAGAAAAACTCAAGAGATGAGTGTTATATTTCGAATTAATTTTTCTTCTCTGTGAACTGCCGAAAATATTTTTTTCTGAAAAAGATGGCTGGCCCCCGTCGAACTGCATCGAACTACGCCCACGGAATGATGATAAAAAATTTGAGATGTAACACCTATCTCTTGAGTTTTTCTCTTCACCTTCCAATTGTCATTTTCATCAACTCACATACACACCCATAAATATATATATATATATATATATATATATATATATATATATATATATATATGTGTGTGTGTGTATACATAAGTTACTCTTGCCTATGACCTCGTCGATGAAGACTAACACATTTAATATTCTTACCAACACAAATATGTTTTATCACTGCATGTAAGTATATACTGTATATGCAGGTTTTTACATGTTTATATCTGAGGGCTTGGCAAACATTTTTGAGGCGAGTCAGGTCAGAAATATTTTCGTGTCTTACAGGCCAAGGCTAATAAAAAAAAAACAGGAACAAAGTTCATACAAGGCTATGAGAAAAGCTTGATTTTTAAAATTACTTCAATGTTTATTCATTGTTGGAGTATATACGTACATGAACATCTATGCACAGTCAATCAACAAAAAATATAGAACTTCTTTTAAAAGGTATAAAATATTTCAAAACTGTGGATCAATTTTTGTGGTTCGTGTAATCGAAACTGATTGCAAGCGGAGATCAGTTGAAACTGAAGAGCATAAAGATTTATAGAATCACCATAGCCCCACATTTTGTCAACCCGACCAACAAGTCAAGTGGGCCACGGATTCTTCTCTCTTTCCTCGTCTGTGTGTCTGCGTATGTTTCCGGGCGATCCTGGTCACATATTTTGGGCTGCAACCTTGATTTGTATGAGTAAACCATTAGACACCACTTCAAATCATTTTGTTTATTCGAAAAAGTGTTTGGTTTGTTTTTTTCGGATCTCAATGGTCAATTAGGGGCCATCGATGCCCAAATCTTCAGCTGGAATTTTTTTCAGATAAATTTAGATTAGAGATCTACCTTTTTTTAGATGATTTTTCATAAACTTTTAGATAACTAGTTCTTGTTTGCGTATTGGCAGCGGTGATTCATTCATGCGAGGTACAGATATTATACTTTATCTTCGAAAAAAAAATTTGCTTAAATAGGTCGTGACAAATTTTGAAAGGGCTTTTAAAAAGGTATGTCGTCACTGGTGGGCCGGATCTTTGGTACCGAACCGTCAACAGATAAAAGAGGCTAATATATACATATATATGTGTGTGTATATGTATTGGCATGTCATGATGATTGAAAGAGTAATTATTGCTCACTAAACAGTGAGCAATTAGACAGACTATTCTTATGTCACTAACTACTGTATATGTCAGAGTATTGACAGCAAAATCCTATTACCCTCATTATTAACCTTGATAATGTCATATATATATATATATATATATATATATATATATATATATATATATATATATATATATATATATATATATATATACTGTAAACCGTTATTGATGGACCTCTTTCCACCGGATTTTGGAAATACCAGACAATCCTATTCATATTATTAATCAATACATATTAATATTTCCGCCACTGGAAAAAAAATAAAAATAAAAAAAGGAGTGAGACAAGGTGATACCAGTTCACCCAAACTTTTCACAGTCTGCCTTGAGATGATCTTCCACAACTTACAATGGGAAAACAAAGGAATCAGGGTAGACGGCGAATGTCCAAGTAACCTCAGATTTGCTGACGATATCGTCCTCTTTGCTAGGAACCTTAACGATCAGCAAATAATGCTTCTCGAACTGAATGAAACAAGCAAGAAAGTTGGCTTCCACATGAATTTCGGCAAAACAAATGTCATATACAACAAAAATGTTAGGGATAATGAGACTACAATTGAAATAGAAAACGCAGAGCTAGAGGGAGTAGACCACTACATTTCTGTAGACCTGCAAGTCTCCATGGAGTCATCAAAAGGAGAAGAAATAAAGCGAAGAATCACGCTAGGTTGGTAAGCTTTCATTAGAGCGCAAGCTCGACTTTCAAGAACTAAAAAATCCCACGACCTAAAAAAAAGGGTATACAACCCATGCATCCTACTGATAGTCACCTATGGAGCTGACCATTAAACTGAGAACCTTGCAACGTGTGCCTGAGAGAAGCATGTTCAACCTCTCATGTAGAGATTATAAGACAGCACTGTGTAGTAGAGAAAAGACAGGAGTCTGGAATATCATAAAAACTATCAGAAACCCAAAATAGCAATGGGTCAGGCATGTTGCAAGAATGTCTGCCAATCATCACGACTCACAATGTGCATCCCCAAAGATCATATGCGAAATAATTGCCAGAATAAGATGGCGTGGCGAGATAAATTCATTAAGTACTGGTTCTGCGATGTCCATGATAGAGGGGTTTGGTGTATCCTGGGAAAGGTCTGTGTCCAACGACGGACTCTGAAATGATGATGATGATAATGTCCGTTGGTGGTCCCTGACTCTTCTGCCACCATCTTTATTTACATCCACGGTTGAGGCAGTGTTTTACTGATTCACTCTGTTCAAGATCCTGGATTTATTGTGCTTTCTCATGTTATCTCTTCCAATAGCTTCCAAGCAAATTGCTGATACTAGTATTGCCAAGAAACGTACAGTGCTATCAGTTTCTCAGAAATTAGAGCTGATCAACAAGTTGGAAATGAATGGGTGACTGTCACCTGTGTGTGACCAATTCGGTGTAAAGAAATGGACACACGTAAGGCTAACGGCAAAAAATGCAGTGAAGATAAAATTATTTCTTTCAATAATCATCATCAGTCTCTTAACGTCCGTCGTTGGACATAGACCTTCCCTAGGATTCGCCTCATTTTTCTACCATGGGCGTCGCAGAGACAATACTTTCTGAATTTGACTTGCTTGTCTCTCCATTTAGTACTCAAATTATCTTATATCCTCTCACAATGTTAATCATATTAATTAGTGTGTCAAGTATACATTCGTGCTATTTTTTCTCTATTATCATCTTTGACTATTCTGTTTACATAATCCAGTGATACCCTAGAATGATATATGTATATGATTGTTCGTTATCACTGAATTATGGGATATATATATATATATATATATATATATATATATATATATATATATATATATATATATGTATATATATATAATATGGTATATATATATATATATATATATATATATATATATATATATATATATATTATTGTGTCATCCACAGCTGTTTCGATGTATTACATCTCTTCAGTGTGGCTATAGATTTTATCCCATCCAGTACCGCGAGGCAGAATTGAAACCCTGAAATACACACACACACACACATATATATATATATATATATATATATATATCGGCTAGTATCACCAAATCATGGGATGTATATACATATATCCCATAATTCTGTAACACTTGACGATTGTATGTAGGTATATATATACGTTTGTCCGTTATCACCGGATTATATATTAAAATTGCGCGTAACGACAGGCGATCATTCCATGAACGGGTTACAATATGATATAATGCAATTTATCATCATTCTGTCGGATCAAATATCCATTTCTTAATACATAACAGTTACTTTGAAAGAAACGAATAGAGCAGATATAGGTTTTAAATGAACAAACATGGGAATCATGAATTGAAACACTCATCTTGGCCTTTGCTTTATTAGCAGCTGTTCAGCTCAATGGTAAGAGCAATGTTACCTTGAAGCAGCAGTTTCATTTTCTTTAATTGTTTATTCTATTCACGTTGTTAAGGCCAAGTGATATATTAAGCGTGTGAAGACGAGGCATCATTTCTAAAAGTTTCAACATAATATAACACAATTTAAAATCATATACATATATATATATATATATATATATATATATATATATATATATATATATATATATATATATATATATATATATATATATGTATATATATGTATGTATATATATATATATATATATATATATATATATATATATATATATATATATATATATATATTGTAGAAAGTAGATTCGTTGCACAAACACCTTTGAGTTTCTGCCGTGTTCGGGCCTCTTCAGGCGAATGATCATGTTTGGGGAATTTGGGAAAATTTTTCGGGTGTTGTTATGGTGTTGTTATGGAGTTTTTCTTTTGTTTTGTTGTTATTTAAATGTTAATTTTGTTATATGTGTATCTTGCTGGTGGTTATAGGTTACATGTCAAGTTTTATGGACGGGGTTTAGCAGTTATCTCTAAGTGAATACTGAATTGTGTTCTTACAAATGTTTTAATTTTAGTCTTGAATTTTACATCAGCTTTATTATCCATGTTAGGGTCATCTATGACCATTGTTGATTGTATCATTCTTAATTTACTTAGACAGGGGGAAGTAGACATTGTTGATTAAATGGTTCTTTGAGACGTCTGTGCGTTCGGGAGGGGGGGAACAGTCTATATTACTTTTAGTGCACTAATTTATGGGTTATTGAGTTATATTTGTTATTAAGAATTCTGAGCGACGTATATATATATATATATATATATATATATATATATATATGGCATAATTGTTGCGTCGAAGGGAACAAATAGAGCAGATATAGCCCGAGAATAAACGAAATGAAGATTTCGAGTGAAAACGTAAGAGCAACGCTTCCTTGAAGCGGCTACCCTTACGGTAACATATTCGATTCATACAGCAGTTCCATTTTCGTCTTTTGTTTATTCTATTTACGTTATCTAGGCCAAGTGATACATTATCCGTGCCATAACGGAAGTCCATTTCAAATAACATGATATAACGCAATTTATTATCATTCTATCGAATCATATATATTCATTTTCCTAACGGTATACATATTTTAGTAATTTTTATTCGATGTTGAGGATATTTAGTCATAGTGCTCAATATTCAACAGAAAAAGAAGAAAATGGAGCCAATATTATTACTTAAATATAAGGACAGAAGCCAGCAATACAAGTATTTCATGTCTTCACTATTTTAAAGCCAAAAACGAATCGCCTTAAGGTGTACAAGTCACTAGAATGAGCTCTTTTAAAATATATTGGATACCTCTTGCACCCACTCTATGTTTCATAGTTGGTACAAGTCAACGTAAATATTTCAAATGGTTGTTTAATGGGAGGGCAAGCATTTTAAGTTTAAAAGTTTGGTGCAAGACAATTTTCCTATACCATCTTTTCCCACTTTTGGTGTCCCGGTAGACTAAGCTAAACCTAGTTAATACCCACTTAGAACTGTATAAATAGACTACGTATCTTTGCATTAATGTTTGTCACGTAATGTTATGAACAATGCCCCATGTGGGCATACATTTAAATTACGCATATCATTTTCATCTTTCCAATGCGCATATTTCTATCATATATACAGGTTTTGATTTATTGGTATTAGCATCTGTTCTGTCATGTGCAAAGACTATTAGTCTCTTCTAAAAGTAATACAATATTCTACTTCAACTTATTTGTTTCTTCCTTCTGTTTGTTGGTATTTTGGTAACCTTCCTTTTCTCTCTTTTGCTTTCTTTGTTATGATTTTTATTTTAGTTCACTTCCGGTTCCTGTTTGTGAGGCAACTTTCCGAGACAATATTTGTCATTCGACCGCTCGTTTAAGCTTTTTAATAGTAACCGTCCATCAAATCTGTCAACATAATCAACAGGTCTCCTCAGTTTTTAATTGATTCTGCCTGTTCGGGTAGCTGGCTGGCTATGGATGTGTCACGTACACAGGCTGCACCAATGAAACTAGAGACCTGACGATTTAAACATTTACTCCTTATTATGTCCAGAAAAAAAAACGGTTTTCTCTTAGTTAAAAATAAGCTCGCCCACCCAAAAAGAGTCTTACGTAGTGTGTTCAATTTACAATATAAATTTTCGCTAAATCAGTCTCTTAGTTTGTATCCGGCAACGTAAATGTTTGTTTGTTTGTGTTTTTTTTTTCAAATTCCGATCACTACTCAATAAAAATCGAGAGATGCAATTTATTCATTGATTACCCTTTTTTCCAATTTTTTAATTTAATTTCTAATTGATCATCCCAAACTAAGCAAGCTGCCAGAGGACATACGTCACCTGACATTTTCTATTGAGCGACTAACCAGATTAGTTCAATTATTCATTTGTGCGGTCACTGAGGCCTGAAAAATAACTAAAAGCATTTTAGGTACACCTCCTGCATTAGCAATAGCAATGTTATTGCGTTCGAGTCGTGTAATTGCGATGAAAAGCGATTAAAATTAAGATGAAAGAAATGCTAGTCAAAGGTTGATAGAAAAAACATTTTAGTATCGAAAAATGCAACCAAGCATCGAGTACCTCGGCCCAGGCGGTGCACATCCGGTAATCGCTACCTTGATATGATTGGTTGGCTGTAGAAAAAACGGTTAGTGATACACCCAAATTATGAGACACGCACATACGCACATATATATATATATATATATATATATATATATATATATATATATATATATATATATATATAAATATATATATATATATATATATATATATATATATATATATATATATGTATGTGTGTGTGTGTGCGTGTGTGTGTAAATATATGTAACTTATCTACTGCAAGCTTATGCAATGCTCTTCCATAGGAATAGAGCATTCTGATGGATGAGGAATTTCTATGTAAATAGATATATCGCTTAAATTCAGCCTTACTGACTGTCCAGTTCCGTAGTCCAGAGGTAGGATATCAGCCCCGGGTCCGGAGGGAAGTTTTCAATTCTGCCCCTTGGTACTGGATGGGATAATGTGAAGTCTATTGCCACACTGAAGAGATGTAATACATCGAAACAGCTGTCTGTGGATGACACAATAATATATATATATATATATATATATATATATATATATATAATTATCGTTGTTGTTATTATGATTATCATTATTATAATCATCATCATCATCATCAACATATAGCCGTCCAAAATAACAGTGCTATTTAACTTATCGACTTAAACTATTTTATTCGGTAATTCATTTCTAATAATTCAAGTATCCTAATTTTAACAAATTTTTGAAGTCTCATCATCAACATCATCGTCATCATCATCGGTCTGTTAACGTCCGTTGCTGGACTTGGACCTTCTCCAAGATTCGTTAAACCCCTCTATCATGGGCATCGCAGAGCCAATTCTGAATTTATCTAGCTCGTCACGCCATCTTACTTTCCGTCGTAAGCCATCAACCGGGTCTCAATCATAGGCCTATTACTGGCAACCTTCTAATTTATGACAGTCTTAACTATAGAGAAGAAGAGTTTACAGACGATAACACACTTTCCTAACAACTTTTACACACACACACACACACACACACACACACTTACACACACACACACACACACACACACACACATATATATATATATATATGTATATATATATATACATCTTACATATATATATATATAAGATGATGTATGCTGTGTGTAGTAGATAAATTCACACTGACAAATTTTGTAATTATGCGTACAGTGGAGGTATAAGTTATTTTCTGTATTTCCTATACGACTTTCTGGATATGTTGTCGGCAAGATCATTCGTCCTTTTTTTTAGTTATCCAAGGTCTCTAATAACAATAAGCACGTACATTCACATTGATGAAAACATATCTAATGAGGGGTGCGATGAAAGTGAGAGCTATTTCCTGTCGACAAATTCACTTTTTTGAATAGTCCATTAAAAGCAACGAAACAAATTATCTTCAATTTGATTCTTTTAGGTTTTCCTTGTTTGCAAATAAGCTGTTTCAACATAAAATCTTATTATGTTAGAAAAAATTCCGAAGTTCTGAAATTGTGAATTTGAGATCTTCCGAACATCATTGGTCATTGTGTGCTTCGATGCCCATGCGAGAGCAGTAAGCCTTTCCAGGACGGGTGAAGAAGAAATGGTGGGCGGGGGGGGGGTATTTCATATGAGCACTTATTACAATCTAATTCCAGCTTGCTTAGCCCATCGAAGTTCCACCAGAGCCCCTTAAAACGGTCTCTACTCCTCCTGTTACCTACCTATCGCAGCGTTTGACGGTGCTGGGTTGGAATTTCCCAATTGACTATTTTACCCATAACTGGGGGAGAAGAGTTGGTTCCATGCCTTGTCTTATTAGTGTGAAATAGAAGCATGTTGTCTTAGCCGGAGCCTGAACTCGGCCTGCTGATTCCGTTTTCTGCACTGCTAATTGCAAGGCCAAAAAAATGAAATAAAACAAACTTTTGAAATGTTAAGCTTTTCTTGTTTTTAGATCCTGCGTCCCAGACGGA
This sequence comes from Thysanoteuthis rhombus, assembly GCA_963457665.1. Classification (NCBI taxonomy): domain Eukaryota; kingdom Metazoa; phylum Mollusca; class Cephalopoda; order Oegopsida; family Thysanoteuthidae; genus Thysanoteuthis; species Thysanoteuthis major. Next base: position 25,837,275 of record OY735225.1, on the reverse strand, counting down.
AAGACGCTAACATAATACATGAATAATTGTTTACGGGTATGAATGGCGTAACAGTCATCTATTTTCTCCAGTTCTTGGGCTGGCCACGTCGCAAGAGAGGCAGACAAACAATGGACATCACGACTCACGACATGGATCCCCAGAGATCACATGCGAAACCGGGGCTGGCAGAGTATCAGATGGAGAGTCGAGCTAGACAAAATCAGAAAGTACTGGCTCCGCGACGCTCATGATAGAGAAATATGGCGAATCCTTGGGAAGGTCTATGTCCAACGAGGGACGTCAAGAGACTGATGATGATGATGATGATGATGATGATGATGATGATGATGGCGTATCAGAGACTGATCAATGATGGCTGTGCGGCTATTGTTCGATATGTCTAAAACAAACTGGTATTATAAAGAGAAGAAAAACAAACTTTTAAAATCTTTACAAAAGAATTAAATTCTCTACGGAAAAATAATTGAATTTACAAAAGGGACGAGTAAAAATAGCTGAACTAAAACAATTTACGTTCCAGAAATAAAACCGCAATTTATTTTTATAACAGGATGTTCTTTAAATAGCACACAGCAACAAAGGGCCTTTCATTTTTAAACGAGGGAATTCGTTTGTCTTTAAAATTATCAAATCGTTGACAAAAACCACACGTACAAACATTTACTGATGCATTTTATGTGTATTCGTGTACTGATGTGGTCACAACACAAACACAACAGACAACTGTGTATGGCTTCCATCAATGTGACTCCAAACAAAAAACAGCATACTTCAGCACGCATTTTCGTACGTATGTATGTATGTATGTATGTATGTATGTATGTATGTATGCATGTATGTATGTGTGTATTTACTTACGTGTCCATAACCACTGAAACAAACAAAAAACCACAAAGTATTGCTTTCATCAAAATAACTTCTTTTTAACAAAAACAACCCACACACACATTTTTTGTACGTAGGTTGGCAGACATTTATCTACCTATCCATAACACACACACACACACACACACACACACACACACACAAAACAAAAACAACTGCGCTTCTTTTTATCGAAATAACTTCAGTAATGCAGGTGGACAAAAATATCCCTACGCATTCTGTTAGTTAGTAAGCTGGTTAGTTCATAATTTTGTTTATATGTTATATTTGTTAACTTTTTATAACTACTCCTTTAATATCTATTTACTTACTAGAACATACTCATCAAAAAATGACGGTGTTATCTATATATGGATCGGCATCGAGGACCAAAAAAAGCTATTTTATCAAGTTAATGATAATTCAAGTAACCTGATTTTAGGTTTTTAGTTCAACTCATTTCAAGCTGTTTTAAAGGATGATCGGACATGAAGTCTTGAGACAAAATGTTATGCTAGAAAAATCACCGCTGATATTGTGCAGCATGAAAATAGTTATAAGAAGAAACATATTTTATTCATTGTATAACTCATTACAAATGAAAATTACACACTTATTTTTTTTCTTTTCTTTTAGTTTCAAATGATCAGTATTTTTGTGACCTATTCTCCGTTGTTGATAGCATTCTAAAACTCTTTAATCATTACGTTAGTACTGTTAATCTATTCCACGTGGATCAGTCTATTATAAGCTTAATGTTATAACAGGACAGGACACTACAGATAATTATAGAATCAAAATTATTAATTTACATACATGCCTTTCATATGGATTGATATACATAGTAGTAGCAGATATAATAGACAAAAGTTGCCAGAATTTCTTTGATGAAATATTGTCAATATTTATCTCTGTCAAGGTAGTTTCGGAGGTATATATATATTTGATCGCGTCTTTCCGTCTATCCGTCGGCCTGTCAGTCAACATGATATCTCCGAAAGTTCTGGGTGGATTTCGATAGTATTCGGCGGAAAGTTGGATGGGATGGGATGAAGAAGGAGTGATTGAGTAATACTTTTTGATCGAGGGATATTTTTCCGGTTTTTTTTTTTTTTTTGACTCATACATTTATGTATACGCCCATATCTGTCAGCGCCATATCTCCGAAAGTTCTCGATAAATTTCAATGAATATATGTGAAGGGGTGGACAACAGACAATGGGAGATTTGATTAAATCTTAAAGCGGATCCATGACTAATCAGTCCCTGCACCGTAGTTATATGTCCAAGCCTCATTATATCGCCGGAATTTCATATCTACCCTCAAGATAGCTCCAAAAGTTCTCGATGAATATTGATGAGAAATAGGCTACCAAATAACTGATTAAATTTTGGAGCCTCTCCATATATTCTCGGGTTGTTTTCGCTTTTGTTAATCATCAAGGGCCGGCTAGTTATCATCATAATTAGTAGCCTTTGCCCATCAAAAAGAGGTGATCATATTTATGTATGGATCGACATTTGGGAGTGCAAAACTATTTTATTTAGATATTTATTCTAGATACTTCAAGTATCCTAATTCCAAGTTTTTAAAAGTCTCAACTCAACTGGAACTTTTTTAATGTGTAATCAGATATAAAGTCTCAAGAATTTCTACAATATAATCTTCACTGTCATATCACTACCGGCAATCTCATTTTAAAACCTTATAATTGATCTTCAGCTGCGTTAATCTATTACATGGACTGATCCCGTATAACTTTGAGGTTAACTTCATGAAACAACATACTGGGCAACACGAAACATTCCTTCAGCTTCTCAAGTAAAAAAAAGACAATATCTATACCTCGTATAAATGAATCACCGTATTGCGTGTATATAAGAATTAATCATATTCCACTGCCGTCTGGGTTTTTAGACAAGGTTCCAGTATTCTTTCAACATTCAACTCTTGTCATTACCCTAAGTCCACTGGCACAGCTGCGTATTCGATCTGACAGGTCCTCTTTTCTTTGTTTACAATAATCAATCACAATGGTCCGAATCTCAAACCCCTAAATATCTATTTCTATATTTCGATTGATAGTCTCTAGCCATTATCATTAATATTATGATTCAGTATGATACTAGTCTACCCAGTGAGAATCGAATTCATATTCGTCTGCATGACTAGTTAACTTATTATCGCTCTACTGTAACCAACCAGTATAGATATTCAAAAAGTTTAGTTTAATCTGGCACAAGGCTACAACAGCGGGCGACCCAGTGAGGATTGAACGCTTTACATTAACAATGGTCAATAAGGCTAGTTTACTTCCCATTGCTTTTCGACTGATTTACTCTCTATCTCTGTTTTTTGTCTATGCATTGCAGTACACACACACACACACACATATATATATATATATATGTGTGTGTGTGTGTGTGTGTATGTGTGTGTGTGTGTTTGTTTGTTTGCGCATATAGACGCTCATGGGTGTCAACAAGTTTGTTCTTGTTGAGGCCACTTGGTGCAACTGATCCCCCAAAGGTGTGTCACTCTTGACTAAATTCCATAACTATGTGGAGACATGTTGAACCCCCCCCCCCCAGTTTATGGCTTCACCCCAACCAAAGATCACTCAATGCCCAGCCTCGCTTTCGCTTCCGTTTGGACCAAATTGACACATGCCAAGGTTAATCTGGGGAGGGATATTTTTGAAAGGCGACAATAAAGAACAATAAAATGGTCAACTAAGAAGAAGAAGATGAAGAAAAAGAGGCGGAATAGAAAAAGAAAGAGAAGTATTAACAAAAAGAGGGAGAGTAAATGAAGCAAAAACTAAGAGAAAGAAGTCGAAAAACAAAAAAATAGAGACAAAGATGACAGAGTAGAAAAAATGGTGATGAAGAGTATAGACGTGATGAAACTGGTGAGAAACAAAAAAAAGAGAGTTGAAGAAGGAAAAAGGTGGGAAGAAGAAGAAGAAGAAGAAGAAGAAGAAGAAGAAGAAGAAGAAGAAGAAGAAGAAGAAGAAGAAGAAGAAGAAGAAGAAGAAGAAGAAGAACTGGATATTGAAAAAAATTGTATTAGTCAAAAATCAATAGGAATAATAATTGCTCATAAGGCATCTAAAATAGACGTGAATTGGGCATGACAGTTAATCGACTAAAAACTGTGCAAATCACTTATACAGTTGATTCACATTTAACCACTCAAATAAATGGTATAGGTACAGATCAGAGACTGTTCTATGGGATAGAAAAGTTACATTCTGAAGAATTTGAAATTAAACGGATCACCCAGTCCAGGAGACCAGATATATCCATTCACTCGTAAAAAAAAATGTCCCTTCAGCAGACCATGGTGTGAAATTTAAAAAGGTGGAAGTTCTGAAAATATATCAGAACTTATTGGAGAACTGAAGAAATTTTGGAATATAAAGGTGACGATTACGCCCATCATCTCTGGAGTGCTGAGAATGTTCCCAAAGACCCTTACCGGAAGTCTCGAGAAATTGGGAATCAGAAGGAGAATTAAAACTATCCAAACAACAGCATCACTGAATAAATATCATGACTGAAGAAGAAGAAGAAGAAGAAGAAGAAGAAGAAGAAGAAGAAGAAGAAGAAGAAGCCTTAAGGTGACAGTAGTGCCACTTGTGATCGGAGCACTGGGAACCACTTGTGATCTAAACTCTTGGTTATCGTAATGATCTATCGATGTAATACATGAATATAAAATCTATCCATATAAAAGTTATACATGCAAATCAGTATGTTTAATTGAATATCCTTTCCAAGTCTTGTTATAACTTATGATGGATTGATCCATTTGAAATAGATTAACATAGTTATCCATGCCAATCTATTTCACATGGACTAATTCATTATAAAAGCAATTATAGGGTTGTAATAATAATGAGATAGGCTGTTGTGACATAACAATGTGGAAAACTGGTTGTTTGGAATTGAAATGAAAGATGGTGTGAGTGACTGAAATAAATGTTTAATGAAGTGTTGAGACTTGAAAAAACATGATATTGAGATATTTGAATTATCAAAATTGAATGTCATAATAATAAATTAGCTTTATGCTCCTTAGTACCGAGCTATGCGTATCTCCCTCACTTATCACAGTAGTGCTGTGCTTCATACCTCCACCACCATTTGTGATGTGTGTTATGTTGTGGTTTTTTTTTCTTGTTTTTGTTGTGTTTGTTTTGTTTTTTCCCTCTCTTCTCTTCTCCCTGTTAGACCACTGCTAACAGCTGGATCATAGATCTCATATTTCTAGCACTCTCCTCAGTATTCGTACAGTCCCCACTAGTGCTGTGGTCTTTAAAGTCTCGGTCGTTCGTTCTATCCCAAGCTCTTTCAATCTCGTTTTCAGTGTCTTTGGTACGGTTCCAAGTGCTCCTACTGTAACTGGTACTACCCTGACTTTCATGCTCTACACCTTCAGCTCTCTTACCAGATATTGGTATTTTCTCTTTCCTATTTACTCTGTGCTCTGTTGGCACAGCCACGTCTATTATTAGGTAGGTTCTCCTTTTCTTGTCCACGATTACTAGGTCCGGTCTTCTCGCTTGGATGGGTGATCTTTTTTGATGTTGAAGTTCCAGAGTATTTTGTGACTTCTATTCTCCAGGGCTGCTCTGGTTTGTGCTGGTACCACTTTTCCGCATGGTTAAATCCCATTCGTTTGCTCGGTTCCAAATGTATCATTGTTGCTACTCTGTTGTGTCTATGTTTATACTCCTTCTGGGCTAGTTGACTGCATTCACTAGTTATGTGGTTTACGGTCTCATCCCTTTCCCCACAAAGGTAACATTTCTTATTTGTGTTCTGTAGATTTTGGCGTTGATGTAGTTTGTCCTGATGCATTTGTTTTGGGCTGCCTTGATGAGCGATTCTATTTCTCCCTTCAGGTTTCCTTTCCGTGGTCATGTCTATGATTTTTAGTCTGCCACATCCTGTATCTGGCTTTTAAATTCTCCGTTTAGTTTCTTCTGTTCCCATTTTTCTTTCCTTACTTTACGGTGCTGCTCCATCGTTTTCTACTTTTTTGTTGTTTGCTATGCTGTTTCGGTCACTCTTTATAATGACTTTGCTTTATGCTTGCACACTTTTCTAGACCTGTTTTGATCCTCTGGACGCAGTCTTCTATGTTGATGAGTCCTCCGCCGCCTTCTTCTTTCTTCACGTACAGTCTATCCGTGTAAAGCCTCAGGTATTGTTATCAGCTTACTTGTTCACCGGTCCATTGACTAGAGTTCTTCCTTTGTCCATCAAAGGAGTGGCCCTGAGCATCTTTCTAGACAGCCCAATTGTTCATTTCTTTTATCAGGCTCCTGCTGTTTAGTTTGGTCTCTAATATTTCCCTTATCCTCCTGAAGTATCCTTTTCTTATTGTCTCCTTCATTTCTTCCCGTTTTATTGCACAAAGGAAGGCTTGCAGAGAAATCCCTGATATTTGTATTGATCTTGTGTGGTCAATGCTCTAGTCTTTTTGCTGTCCGAAAGTTTGGTTCCTTCTGCTGCTGCAAGCCTTCCTTTGTGCATTACCAGTAATGAGCATGTTTCTATTCCAATCTCTACCCTAATGCCATCGTAGTATTCCTTCACTTAGTTAAATAACGTTTTGAGCGCTCCCCTGTTCTTTGTAAATAGTTTTATGTCGTCCATGTGCATTAGGAGGTTGACTTTCCTCTTTGCTTGGGAGAATTGGTATCCTTTGCAGTTTTTAAGGATTTTGTTGAGAGGTATCATAGTTAGAACAAAGAGAAATGGAGAAAGAGCGTCTCCCGGGAAGATTCACCTTTTATACTTACCTCTGCTAAATTTTCTCCCTTGGCTGTCAAGTCTACTTTCCAATTTTTCATTGATTTGGCTATAAATTTCACCACTGGTTCATTGATCTTGAACGTTCTGAGACATTTGAGTAACCAGCTGAGTGGAATCATGTCGTATGATTTTGTAAAGTCTATCCATTCTGTTGCAAAGTTCTTCTGCCTTTCTCTTACTTCTTTTAGGATCATTTGGTCGATGTAGAGCACGTTATTCTCTCCCTTGGTTCTTTTCCTACATCTTTTTATTCTTCTGGTAATGGCCCTCTCCTTTCCATGGATATATATATATATATATATATATATATATTTATATATATATATATATATATATATATATATATATATATATATATATTTATATGTGTGTGTGTGTGTGTATCTACATAATCTTTCTGCTATCTGTCCAGTCACGACATTCTACATAAGGTGTATATTATTATTATTATTATTATTATTATTATTGAGATAATCAAAATTTCTTTCAGGCATCTGAAAATATTCGCATATGAACTCAACGTTTCATCTGGCTTCGAACTTAACTTCTTTCCTTTTTTCCCCTTCCTCTTCTCCCCCCCCCTCTCTCTCTCTCTCTCTCTCTCTCTCTCTCTCTCTCTCTCTCTCTCTCTCTCTGTTTTTCCAGTTAATATGAATCTCCAATACGAACACCTACCGCTTTGGTGAATTTTGTGTTTTGGGAATTAGGTGTACGATAATGTCTCCATCAGGCATTGAAAATATTTCTAACAACCGGGAAATTGTGAAATAGGTATACACCGTATTTACCATCCCCCTCTTCCCAATTCCAACACCGTTTGTGAAACACTGACTGCTGCTCACTCCTCGGGTGGGTGTAACCACTGACTCCGAAAAGGTCGACAATTTTTAGTCCTCCTCTAATAACAATGATCAAATGAATAAATGTGTGTTGTACACAGCCTGACTTTACACCATTTTCCCGCCTTTGCAGACTTGGGGCACATGTGCAGCTCGGCACTAACGAACGTAAAGCTATTTTCTTATTGATTCATTTATTTCAAATAATTCAAATATCTCTATTTTGAGGTTTTTCCAAGTCCCAACTTATCATTCAGCATTTCTTTTAGTCACTTACGCACTTTTTTATTTTAGTTACAACTGAATCCACCTGACTTATGCGCACTAACAGATCAATATGAACGGAATTTACGTGCGTATACATATATATATATATATATATATATATATATATATATATATATATATATATATATATATATTTAGCACCCACAAATTCAGCTCGACATTGTTGTGGTTGTATCGCAGCTCATATTATCGGTAAGCGATAGAAATCCGGTTTTATTCACAAACGTATTTACTCTCAACCACAAAAGAGCAAGATGTGACTCAAGGTCGTTTTTAATGTGGGATCCCAATACGGGTGCTCTGTAAAAATTTGTTCCAGTCCCCGCAGCTAATGTTACAAAGGCGCCAGGTCAAGCCAGAACCACTCCTTTTAGTATAGTGGGGCGTTCTGCTCTCCCGAGACTGGGCCGATTTATTTTTGAGGCCACCGGGTGAATCCTAGGTCTCTGACGCTTAGCAATGCCGAGCTTCATTAACCCATCATCAGCCCCGGCATTCTCCTATTTACTCGCGGTCCCATGAGGAGCGAGATGTGACACAAGGTTGCGTTTAACGTGGAAAGGAGCACCCTCAAAAATAGCTCCAGCCGGCCCAACTGAGTTCGTTAAAGAGTCAGGTCCCTTTTAGTGCAATGGGACAGCGCTGTCCCAGGGCTATCTCTTCCCCTGTAGCCGGGTGCAAAGTGTGTAGTGCAAACACTCTATTATATAGTAACAGGCCAATTTATATCAAAGAAGCGAAGTCAACTGATTTACGTTAATTTAATTCCTACTGCAAACTGGGAAGTATGCAACGTGCACATGAGAGAATCATTACATGGAGAGATCACAAGACAGCACAGTATATAAGGAAGAAAACGGGTGTCCGTGACATCATAGAAACTATTAAAAAAACTCAAATGGCAATGGGCAGGCCATGTTGCAAGAATGAAAGACAACCGATGGACATCACGTCTCACAACATGGATCCCCAGAGATCACATGCAGAACCGAGGCCGACAGAACACAAGGTGATGAACTGGACAGATGCAGGAAATACTGGCTCCACGGCGCCCATGATAGAGAATTGTGGCTAATCCTGGGGAAGGTCTATGTCCAACGACTGACGTTAAAAGACTGATGATGATGATGATGATGATGATGATGATGATACATTCAAATATTTTATCATACTTAGAGTTGATGTAGACTGTTTTAGAGACTCTGCGCTTAAAATGACCGAGGATCAGTTTTCTAAACAGGAACAGCTGAAGCCGTAGTAATCGTAAGAGTCCTTTATATTGTTTGATGTTTACAAAACTTGGTCTAAAAGTTTCCAGTTCCCTATCTCAGCCCAAACGGAAAATCTATCAGACAACTTCGTTGAAAGAAACTGTAAATGATGTACACCCTCTTGTCAAATTGGTTTTGTGAGTAGATCTTCGTTTCGCTCCGATCATCATCATCATTATCATTTATTAAAAGTCCACAGCTGGACAAAGGCCTTTCCCATCTCCCTCCATGACGAATTTGATTGCGCTAATCTCAGCCATCTTTTCCCATCTCGTCTTTACATCTTGTGAGTGGTCTTTTCCTACTGCATTTACTGTCCTATAGGCCCCAATCGCTTAGCCCTTTGCTCCATCTGTTGTCGCTGTTCTGGTTATGTGCTCTGCCTATCTTCATTTTTTATGCTTGATTAATTGTGCAATATCCTTCATCCTTGTCTTTTTCGAACCCATGTTGACCTTAGTGCAAAAAGTATCTGATACATTTCAAAAAGTTCATCTTAACATCCTTAATCTCCTTCAAAAACAAGATTGAATGTTGAAAGATTATGTGCAAAATCAATTTTTTTGTCCAAATTCTGTCGATTTTGAAGGAGTATAAGTATGTCAAGATAGAATGTATTAGGATATGTTGGACTCACTATATATATATATATATATATATATATATATATATATATATATATATATATATATATATATATATATATATGGGTGGGATAATGGATAGTCTATAGCCACACTGAAGAGTTGTAATACAACGATACAGCTTTCCGTGGATGACACAATAATTAACGCTCCCTTATTCAGAGTAGAGTACTCTTAAAGTGAGGTAACTCGTTCATTATAACTTAAGAATAGAGCAGTCTAGTGGATGAGGGATATATGCATGAGTAAATATATCGCTTAAATTCAACCTTATTCACCGTCCAGTTCTGCATGGGGCAAAGGTAAGATGCCAGCCTCTGGGTCAGAAGCGAAGGTTTCGATCCTACCTCGTAGGTCCTGGATGGGATAATGGATAGTCTATAGCCACATTGAAGAGTTGTAATACAACGAAACAGCTGTCTGTGGATGACACAATATATATATATATATATATATATATATATATATGAGTGTGTTGTGTTTCTGTGTTGGTATGGATTATGATTAATTAATCTGAAGGCCAGTCGATACTTGAGGTCAAAAGCAATCTATTCCACTCGAGCAGGGCAAGCGAGACATCGTTATGGCGTGCTAGATCGGAGGTGTGAATTAATTAAAGCTTGGTGCCTTGACCTGAACTACCTACTACTTAAATTTTAATACCTAGTTCACAATAATTGATATCTAAAGACATCGGCTGAAGGACATGAATCTGTTTATAACACCTTCCACACCAGAACACCTATTTCCACGGGGACTTGACACACATCTCTGCTCAGCCAAAACAAGTGACCGACTACTTGTAAATATGCCATTTTTTTGTATAGCCTCTGGATTTCTTGACATCGAAATAAATAGAAAAGTTTGTGTAACAGGCCTTCTGATACTGTCATTTCATTCTCATATATATTTGCACGTGTGCGTCACTTTTTTGTTTAATTTTTGTTGGTTGGCTTTTGGTCACGTTTAAGCAAAGTGCTAAATAATATTAAGTAAATCTGTCCAGTGATCCGAACGTCCAGGTTTGAAGATAAGCAGACTGACCATGAATCACTTGAGCCACGGTCCTGCTTTTGAATATAGGATTGAATCAACTTAGAAATAATAAGTTAAAAGTTGCTTTTCTCGATATTTGAAACTACTATTTTAAAAAAAAGGCTTTTATATTTCTTTTCTTTTGATGAAAAAAAAGAAGCTATGTGTTGGGCTACGGACTTATTGATCTACCCTCGCAGATCGGAAAGTGAATTTGGTTAACTCCACATGAAACGTAGCGACTGCTTCCTCGTTTAACCACTGTTTTGTTATGTACGATATTATAAACAATGCTTTTTGATTGTTTTTATAAGGAGCATCTGTTCCTTTGATTATCTACCAGTACAGAACGGGGTTGGGCGGCCATGTTGGTTTTCTGTTTTTCTCCGCTAGTTCTCTGTCGGAGTGCCAACGTTGTCTGACACGTATTAGCTTTACAGACACATCGCGATCAGGTTTCCCTCTAAAATTCAACCATATCAATTGTTTCGCTTCGTTGTTCCGAGATGAACTTTTCTTTAATTATTCCATATGTTGGGGTTTATTATCTTCATCTTTATTGCATTTAACAGCTGTGGCCATCAGAGTTGGCGAAGGGTTTCATCCTTTTTTTCATGTGTGCGTGTGTGCCTATTTCTTTATGTCTGTTTATGTGTTCCAAATAACCCAGCCATACCGTTCTGTCTACAGACAGACACAAAAAATTGGCATCAGCACTCCACAAAATTCCTTCCAAAAATGTTTTTATTTTTATTTTTGTAAAAAAAAAGGCTTCAATCTGACGGGTATATTAATAACACCTAGATCTCCCCAGAATAGATGTTACTGGGCATTTTAATCGTATTTTGATGTTTCCAGTAAAAAAAAAAACGCCAGTAATGTCATGAATAGAATTTATTCCAACCTTTTCTATTCATCTGTTGAATCTTTATTCATAACTTCAAATTTTGACGCTACGGTCGTTCAATTATTGACTGTGGTGGCTAGTCTTATTCTAGATACTCTATGAGAA
>OY735225.1:25775493-25820493 GCA_963457665.1 Thysanoteuthis rhombus | reverse complement strand
CATCATTTGATATAATATAACGCAATATGTATATATATATATATATATATATATATATATATATATATATATATATATATATATATATATATATATATATGTACATACATACACACACACACACACAGATACATATATATATATATATATATATATATATATATATATATATATATATATATATATAAGTAAGTAAGAGTGTAAGTATTTACGTTGTTGGGTAGTTACTACACATATAAAACTCGGTGAAGATCTAAATACTTCGTTTACCTACCAACCTGTCACCTGAGGCCCGGGCCTCTCGCATCTCGATTTTTAGATCTGTGCCAACCACTGATCAATTTAACACCATGAAAAAAATAAGCAGTTATGTTCATGCAATTTATTCTTCTATTTAATTCATGTGTTGTTATACTCATATTAATCCCTCATCGTCAAATACGTTTTTAGGGTGACCTATGTAAGTAAGCGATTTGTTTGAAAGTATGAGATTATGTGTAATATAAAATAACATACAATAAATTATGATATTACGCTATATAAAATAAAAAACTACATCTACTATGTCACGGTCCCCAAAATAATAAAATAAAGCTGCATACTAAAATTGTATCTCAAGGGGGGATGATCAACACTGCTGGAGACCCATAATAATACGACTGTTTTGTTTTTAAATCCCTGAAACCGTTACGTGGTAAATAATTGATGATCCCATCAATGAAAAATCACACATAGTACTATGATATCAAATCAAATTTAAAACATGAAACTCACTGAAAAACTCCCATAAATTGCTGGAGATAATTGATTGAAACAGCATAAAGTTTGAAAATATCTTTCAAATATATTAAGTTATTAATGTTGCAAAGCTTTCTAGAATATGCATATATATATATATATATGGTTCTTTTTGATGGACGCGATTAATTAAACCACGTATAACAAAAACGCAGTAACCAAATACAACAATCAATAATCTGTGATCGAATATCAGAGAATAAAAATAAGTAAAATAGGTTTTGCCGATAAAATTAAACATTAGCGATAAAGTAAACATTGACTGGAAACGGTCCAATTCTAATTAACAATTAATGAAGATTCGTTTTTCGTTTCTTTTGACCAATATTTTGGCTCTTATCTTCCTTGCGAAGTCAAGAGAAAGCTCAAGACCGATTTTTTTAAATTTTGAATTCTTCTGTCAAACAGGGTGTTGATATCCCGCTTAATATTTATACTTATTCGTGAAATGGTATTTTATTGTGCAAGATGTAAAACCAAAATATTTCTTGAAAATGTTCATTGCTAATTTTGTTTGCTTTTTTCCCCTGTTGAATAGCCAATGGACAAAGAGAGATACATACGCTAGGAAAGAACATAAAAAATAACATAAAATTCCAGTATGTTTCAGTGAGTTACGTATTATTTTCATTTTTTGCAATATGAAATATAGATATCTTGAAGCAGTAAATATGGAGATTCTAACCCAAAATAAAAAAAAAATTGTTTTCAACATAGCCAGCGAGTCAGCCAGCCAGCTAGATCAACTTAAAAACAGGAGAAACGAATATTGGGAATTTCGGTTAGCTGTTTCTAAGATTGCTACAACAGGATGTTTTTATTACCGAGAAACGCTGAGTAACGCTCTTTGTGAAGGTATCTGCGCATGAAAGATTCAGAAGACGGCGCTAGGTGCAATCAAATTTTCACACCCTCCCCTCTTTCACATATTATTTTTTCCTATGGAAAAATTCGGAGAAAAACTGCGAATAAGTACTTCACAAATGTTACGTTGATATAATTTTCCCCTGGACCATCCTTTGTGCAATGTTTGGGAAATCCTTATAGTATACTTGATGTTTGATTGGTCAACAACAGAACATTGTTTATAGGCTTTGGGAAACATTTAAAGGCCAGGGAAAATGGTTTTGTGTGATCTAGTGGACAGGCCCGTTTTATCGCATGTGCACACTTGGCAGTTTCCCGAATTTAGGGGCCCCAAAATTCAATTTGAAAAAAATGTGGTTCATATTATTGAACTGTAGCCATAGAGAATCTTCACTAAAATTATGTTCACATCTATGTTTCAAACAGTTCTTAACTCTTTATTTAATCCATGTATTAAACCCGATGTATATGAATAAATGATTTTGTCTAAAACATGCTGGGATTTTTTTACATCAACTTAATATGATAGAATACAAAATTCAGGTTAAAGGTGTTATGAGGTAACGTAAAACCAAGGGAAATACTTCGATAACTGAATATTGGTTCTATGAATTTGCATGAATAAAGAATTCGGTCAAAAACATGGTATAAAATTTGACATCAACCTGATATGGTAGAAGACACAATTAGGTTAAAGTTGGTTTAAGTACATCGAAAGCAAGGGAAGATACTTCGATTCTCGAATAATAATGCTATGAAATTATTCTGATCGAAATATCTTATCAAAAAATGCTGGGAAATTTTCCATTTACCAGCCAGATTCGCGAATTTCTCTGACCGTTGCTTCTGAAGGAATGTATGGAATAGCCGACAAGATTACTTGATGCAACCTCTTGCCGGGTTATATTAAGGACTTGGCAAAGAATCTGCGTGGCCATATCCACCATTCAGGAAAAGATGTTACGAAGTATCAGGCTGGAAATTGAATACCTAGATGTGCTACGTGCGGCTAGTAGCACCCATGTACAATTGTGTTAATGTTTGTATAACAAAAGTTATTACTCTGTTATTTCAAATCTGTCTGAATCTCTTAGACGGGGGATAATCATTACGTATAGATTATTTCAAACTCTTGTCCTCATCTCACTTCATTCTTTGAACACAACGTTTCGGCTGTTTTATCCTTATTTTTCGGGTCGGTCTCGTTTCGGAATGTTGACGAGGGACATGGCGCCATTGAAACGTGAAAAAGGAACATCCTTATTCCGTTGTCAATTTTCGGGGAAATTTTCAGGCCATGACCATGATGTTGATCGTTTTTTGGTAACATATTCTACAAAAAAAATTTTTACAATTATATTAATCGAGCCGAGCCATAGCAGAGGCTCTTTATGACTTGATGTATGTCTTCTTACAATAATGATTAAAGGAATGGCGGAGAATCTCTGGAGCTCAACACAGAATGGAAACATACTGGCTATCATTAAACTCTTTTTTAAAAGTCTAATTGCTAATACCAGGAAAAAATGTGACTATATATATATATATATATATATATATATATATATATATATATATATATATATATATATATATTAGCAACTAATCGGTTCCTCTACAGGACACAATAACGAGTGTATCGTGCTACCTACTTCTTCGCTAAGTTCACAGCATATAAAAGAATAAAATGTTATTACTATATAGTTCTATTTTATCATATATATATATATATATATATATATATATATATATATATATATATATATATATATATATATATCAGCTAAACAGTCGCCAGTACTGCAAAGGCCCAGATAACCGCTTTCACACCAAAGTCTCACCTCGCTAAATCTCGGTCCATAAGTCCCTTTCAATGAAATAGTCCTGTATTAAGAAATGGCCATGTATGATCCAACACTATGATTATAAACTGCGTTATATTATGTAGAAACTTATTTGAAGTAATCTCCCGTCATTACACGGTCAATGTATCACTCGCTGTAGACAACGTAGAAGAAAGAATGAAGAAGATGGGACTGCTATTGGAATCAAATCTGTGACCGATAAGTTACCTGCTTCAAGTTAGTGATGCTTTTACCATTGAGCTAATATATATATATATATATATATATATATATATATATATATATATATATATATATATATATATATATATATATATATATGTATATATATATATATATATATAATGTTATAATCTTTCAAAATGATATTCAACCGTTACGTACCAAGAAATGTTATTTAACGTAATCATATTTGTTCACCTCAGCATCATATTTATTCAATATCGAGGCAGCAGTTTTTCATTTATGCTAATAAAAAATAACGGGCAAACTTCGTCTGATCAAATTTTCTGTCACTTTTTCTTGTTTACGGACAAATATATACGTGAGTCTCGGCTGCATACGCTATGCCTACATTTCACGTTGTTCATTTTCAGAATTGTAAAGATAATTTACGGACACTGTAGTTAGCTTGATTTTTTTTTTCCTGCTGTTGTGTTATCTGCTGTTTTTCATTTGTGTTACAAGAAAAGGCGATCAAGTTGATATGCCCCATAACTCCGAATAACATTAGAGAGTTCCAATTCGTCGGAACAAAACCAAACGAGGAGAATCATTTTCCACTCTTCCTTGAAATGTTGCTTGGTTGGGGGTTCAAGAGTTGGTCTTGGGAGTCGGATAAAAAGAAATAAAAGGTAAAAAGAAAGAAAGAAAGAAAGGAAAAGAAATAAAGAAAGAAAAGTGGGAAGAACTAAAGAAAGAAGGAAAGAAAGAAAAAGAAAGAAATAAAGGAAGAAAAGTAGGAAGAACGAAAGAAAGAAGGAAAGAAAGAAAAAGAAAGAAATAAAGGAAGAAAAGTACGAAGAACGAAAGAAAGAAGGAAAGAAAGAAAGAATAGATGAAAAAGAGAGGTAGAGAGAAAAAAGAAAAAAGAAAGAAAGAAAGACAGAGAGAGAGAGGGAAGAAAGATAAAAAGAGAAAGAAAGGGTAAAAGGATAGGGGAGTAGAAATAAAAAGAAAGAAAAACATTAATATATCATATTAATATGATATTATCATTAGCCCCGTATACAAATCTTTCCCTGTTTTTGTCGGTTTGTAAGAGATTCTTTTCATGTTAGAAGCAGTTTTAAGTGCATCACTTGTGAACAGTCAGCTTCCCAGAAAACATAATGCTTCTCACGCAATAAACAGTTGTTATTATTTTTTTGTTTTGGGGGGGTTATGTTGTTGTTGTTGTTGTTGTTAATCGGTGACGCACTGAAAGGTTCTTGCACTGAAGAGAAATCTCAGCATCTATAACTGCCTCTCGAAAATTCGTCAGTTCACCTTGAAGAACAAAAATTACCAACTCAACCCGGATATCCGGAATTTATACCGAATTTGATTAGAACAAAATAAAAGATAGAACTATGAAGATGTTATGGACAAAGACCCGTGGAGCGACACTTCTACCCTGGGCAGAGGGCCAAGAAGCGATATTTAGGTCCTAAGCTGTGCGTGCAGATACTCTGACCCTGGAAGAAATGTCAATCTATACGTGAATAATCCGTTCTGTTTTGGGGTAATATATATATATATATATATGTATATATATATATATATATATATATATATATATATATATATATATATATGTATGTATATATATATATATATATATATATATATATATATATATATATATATATATATATATATCAGGAATACGATATGATATATAATACAATATCCGATGTTTTATGCATTCATTTCATAAAGTGCTCGATAATCAACATTAGTTCATCTACAGTAGAGCTTGAAATACATTGAAATAGACTGACATTGTTAGGCCAACCCTCTACTTCATTTTATATATATATATATATATATATATATATATATATATATATATATATATATATATATTTTTTTCTCAGAGCTAACGAATATTAGTTAGAATGAGCTTAGTGTCCCATTTACTGCAAGAATTCTCTGTCCCATTCGTGTCCCATTCATATATATATATATATATATATATATATATATATATATATATATATATATATATGGTTGATATTAATTCATTTGTAGTGATCTCGATGCCAAAACTAAGATAATGTAAATATTAAAATCTGAACATGATTATCCAGTAACAAATTTGAACTTGTTAAACACCTATACAGAAACACACATCACACACACACACACACACGCGCGCGCGCGCATATATATATATATATATATATATATATATATATATATATATTGCAATTATTCACATACTATGCCTCATTTGAAGTTTCCTCGAACTTGAAGAGGAGCGTCCTTCGTAGTAAAATAGCCACTTGGCTGAGAATTTAGGTCAGAAGATACCACTACAAACTCCCTTCCGCCTCGTCAACTTCACAAATAAAGTGACGCTATAACCGGAAGTTCAATGTTTACTTTAAATCTCTATCGTAAGTCAATTTACAATAACGCTAGGTGGCGTGAACTGACGCCGGAAATAAAGACTCTGAAAAGCAAAACGGTCAACCGAATTCTTTCGGGGAGAGACGAATGTGTCCTCCCACACACGCAAGCGACCACCATACCCCCAGTCACGACGCCAGTCATCTTGACTACGCTTTTGTGACGTGGTCCAATGAATATCGATAAGAGTTTATATCCGAATTGCAGTTCATGTCCCCCCAGAGGGGCTTAGCATTTTGACTGCTTACCAGGGGCCAAATCCAAAATTTTGAGCAGGGGAGAGGGGGTCTCCAAATTAAAAAAAGAATGTACAAGTAAATATGTGAAAAAGATTGATATGTGACGTTATGTATTTTTCACTTACAGCTGAGTCATAATTTTCTAGCATTAGATTTGTCGAAAGATTCAAGTAAAAGTGACTAAAATATGACGGAAGACATTCTACTTGGGAAAAACAAACTTTTGTTTTGAAGGTTATTTTATGATCATTTTTGCATTGTTTCAACTTTTTATCAATAAAATTTCTTTATCTCTATATATGTATTTTCAATTTTTACAGTACTTTCCCCAAGCTGAGGGACCTAGGACCACATGACCCCCCACCACCACCTGAATCCGTACCTTCTTTTTCTGTGTGTTTCAGTAGGGATCTACTGTTGCCAATCACGATGTTTCTCGGAATTCTCCTGATTTGGGAGTGATTTCCAGATTCGAAAAAGTGGAAAAAAAAAACATCTAAATTGGCAACACTCGGGTATCTGCTTATCCCCTGGACGAATGCAAAACAAAACACTTTCAATTTTTTCAATGAAATAAGCCCATGCATATCTGTAAGATAGATTTGGCAGATACCTGAAACTTGTGAGTTTAACTCAGTTGGTAAGTCATGGACCTACCAATCAGTTGGTCGTGTTTTCAAATTATGTTGGGAAATGTCAATTTGATATAGATATATATATATATATATATATATATATATATATATATATATATATATATATATATATATATATATATATATATATATATATATATATATATATATATATATAAGAACGAAAAAACCTGTTTTGTAGATGTGTAAAAGTCTATAAGTGATCCTCCTACCAATCAGTCGGTCGTCTATTTCAAATCACGGTTGATGAATCTCAACTTTTACACCCTAAATTTGTTAAGTTTGTTCTTATTGACCTTGTATGTTCTTATTACAGTAGAAAAAAAAACACGTCAACTCCAAACTTGTACACAAGTTCGACAACAAAGAACAAAGAGAGGAAGACTGAGAACGAGCCAGAGAGAAATAGGTGAAGTGCTTCGCTTTTTTCTTCTCTTTTTTTTTTTTTTGCTTGTTTAACAAGTAGAGTTAACGCCTACGGGATTGCCCGGCTTCATAAAGGAGTTCTTTATTAAATGATCTGTTTTTACACCCATAATTGCGAAGAATATATCTTTAGTCGGACCGGGCCATCTACTTAGGATGGCCTTGTGTGAAACGACGAGGAAAAACCAATGGAATCGCAACGTTGGTTATTATTATTCAATGCGGTGTTGACTAAGCAATAATGTTGAGTGTTTGCACTCGAACCAAACACGTAATGGGTTTCTTTTTTGAGAACCTTCCTATTAAGTGCTGTGTACTCCCCAATATAAAACAGTCTTTCTTTCTTTTATTAAAAAAAAGATAGAGAGAGCACCTTGTGACAAAATACTTGTGGTCGGTCAGGAGATGTTAATTGTAATCGAAAGATTCTTATGATTTTATGATTTACCATATAAATATATCACTGCAGTGGTGGACCAACAGGGGGAGCAAAGGGGATAGTCCGTCCTGGGTGACTTCATCAGAGGGAGGGGGTGACACTAAGAGAACTGCCTAAAAAGTGTATTTGTTTTTTGTTTATTTGTTGTTTTCTTCTTTCTAGTGAAACATCTATCCGTCCATACGATATCTCCAGAATTTCTCAATCGATTTTAACGAAATTTCATAGAATGGTGGGTAATAGGGTAAAAAATGTTGGTTGGATTAGGGTTCGAATCTGGGAATCTTCCTTCGATTGAGAGATATTCCAGGGGTGGATCATACATTTTTGTACATCGTCATGTCTAGATTATATCTTCAAAAGTTCCCAATGAATTACAGAGAAAATTTGTAGGATGAACAAATAGCCATGGAAGAAATCATCAAGATTGGAAATTTTGTTCATAGTATATCTGTAAATAGAATTGTTAGCATATGTAGGCTCGTGCCATCAAATTAAATACTATGAGAATCATGATGAATAATGTGTAATTTATTAGGGACAAAAAGATCACCAAAATTCTGGATATCCTGGGAAAAGAACAAGTTCTGGGAGAGGGTTGAGACCATAATTTCAGACTCTGGAATACACTTACATTTCTGTCCAGTTTCTCCCATAGTTTGGCTTTCTTTACAATAGACAAATAGAAACGCCTTCTCTATTTTAAGTGAGACGTATGTCGACAGTTCTAAGAACGGATGAAGTTTCATGTTAAGACCAAATTTGATTTAATTAGGGTAAGGATAAGAGAGAGAGAGAGAAAAAGATATAATTTCTGTTTTACGTATGTCGTATCATACCTCTTTTTTAAATCAATCCCCGAGATAAAAAAAATAGAATACTAGAAAGAAATGGAGAAAGAACAAAGGAAAGAAAGAAAGGAAAAATGAAAGCTGACTAAACAGTGTTTATAATTAATGTATACACTTCATATATTTGTATATATGTATATATATTCATAACTTTTTCCTTTGCTAATGAATGTTATTTTTCTTTTTCTTATCACTGTTCCACATGGGGGTATTGGCAGCCTTTTCCTGACATTTTCAGTAATATCTTTGTACAGATGAGCGAATAAGCAGAAAATCCAGTGATTTATTCATGTTGGTCAAGTGGGGACAATGATTTGTTTTGATTGGGACTGAATTGATCTTCCACGATTTGTGACGTATATATATATAGTTATAATTGTTATCAGAATGCGTTAAATGCCTTGGAATTCGGCTTCGTATCTCATCTGTGAATCATTACAGTGAGGTCAGGTGTGGAATTTTCCACTTGTGACATCATGTCGGCTTATGAAAAGTTTTGGATTTGGAAACATTTCGGTTTCTGGAATCCCGAATACGAAGTACTCAACATATATATAAATATATATATATATATATATATATACATATATATATATATATATATATATATATATATGTGTGTGTGTGTGTGTGTGTGTGTGTGTGTGTGTGTGTTGGGTTGTTACAAATATTCAATTAGAATATGATCCATTTTTAAGCAACAACCTTTACCCAGTGATCTTCTAATTATAATATGCCATCTCTCAAGAGAAAGATCTTTAAGTCTAGTTGTCACAAAGTCTGTAAAATCAAGAATTACGGCTTCCCTACTATTCGACGTTTTATTATGAATATGAGGTTCAAAATAATTGAAAAGAAGATTATCTGTAGGATAAATGTCAGGTGAATATGTGGAATTTTGCAAGAATTCATTTCCCAATTCTCAACTTAAACACAGTCAGCTGATTAGTGTGGAGCTGAACACTGCTATGGAGCGTTTCATTTCATGTAGGACCAATTTTTTACCAACGTTTCACCCTGAGATAACGTGATATGTCTTTAGAAATTGCTCGGACCGTTGTTCGTGGGTCATTGGCTTCTTCATTAAGTGCAGACATTGGCCTATCTCCTGATTTATCAACATCCATATTTACAGACGTAATCATATTGAACCTACGCGGAAGCGTTCACACCGTAATAGCGTTGACTTCAAACGAGTTGTTGATGTTATCAGCAGCTTGAGCAGCATTACGTTCTAGTCTGAAATCGTACTTGAAAATTGGTCCAAATTAATCTTGAGTAGATTTTTATGTTGTTATGGCCCCAAACATCCAATAACAACGGATTATAGTCTTTTCACGTTGAGTCAGTAAAAAGTTCAATTACGTGAGTAAATCTCTCACTTTTAGCATTATTTATTGCATTATATAACTGGCTTTTTGTCACGGTGCTTTCCCCATTAATACACTGGTGTAGCTCAACCAAATCTGGCACAAATATGACACGCATACTTAATGGACCTATGAGAATGTTTTAAAGTAAAAAGCTTTGAAAAAATGATTTGTAAGGGTAGTCATTGTGTCTCCCGTCCCACCTCAGCATACACCTTAAACTTTGGCGCACCTAAAAAAAATTAGCATACGTACTCAATGAACCTAGAGGTTATGATTTAAAGTAAGAAGTTCTGAGGAATAAAATTTTAAAGGGTTTTAGTGGGGGTTCTATCATCATCATCATCATCATCAGTCTTTTAACGTCCATCGTTGGACATAGACCTTTCCAAGGATTCTTTATCATTGGCGTCACGGAGCCAGTTTTTTTCTGAATCTGTCTTGTTCATCTCTCCATCTTGTATTCTGTCGGCCTCGGTTTCACATGTGATTTCTGGGGATCAATGTTGTGAGTCGTGATAGCCATTGGTTGTCTTTCATTTTTGCAACATGGCCTGCCCATTGCCATTTGAGTTTTTTGATAGTTTCTATGATGTCTTGGACACCCGTTTTCTTCCTTATATACTGTGCTGTCTTGTGATCTCTCCATGTAAGGTTGAGCATGATTCTCTCATGCATGCGTTTCATGCTTCTCAGTTTTGGGATCTGTCTCTTAGTTGGGTTCCATGTTTCAGCTCCATAAGTGACTCTCGGGAGAATGGATTGGTTGTATACTCTTCTTTTTAGGATTAATGCTGAACCCTTAATTTCCATTCAATATATATATAGATATAGATCTTAGCTGAAAACCACCTGATGCAGCAGATTTCGCTTCGTTCTCTACGAAGTAAAAAAAAAAAACGACAATCCATGTGTAACAACTTAAAATATTGACGTCAACACGTTATCACATGATCTGACCTTACTGACTCATAATGGTATAATGTATCATGACGATGCACTTTTTATACAAAGGACATGATTAGATGAAAAACTTACTTGCGTGAATCTTTTCGCAGACTCGTTACCAAACAAACAATATTTAGAGCAACGCTTTTAGTTCTTAGAGGAAGCATAATAGTTATAATAGCCGAATTTTGAAAGCTTATTAATCGTCAAGTTCCTGAGATATTCGTCGTCGTCGTCATCATCATCATCATCATCATCATCATCATCATCATGTGTCTTTTAACGTCCATTGCTGGACATAGATCTTCCCCTGGATTCGCCACACTTCTCTATCATGGGCGTCGCAGAGCCAGTACTTTCTGAATATGTCTAGCTCGTCTCTCCATCTAATATTCTATCGGCCTCGGTTTCTCATGTGATCTCGGAGGATCCATGTCGTGAGTTGCGATGTCCATCGGTTGTCTGCTATTCTTGTAACATGGCAAGCCCACTGCCATTTGAGGTTTTTAATGGATTCTATGATGTCCCTGACTCCTGTCTTTTTCCGGATGTACTGTGCTGTCTTGTGGTCTCTCCATGTAAGGCACAGTATAATTCTTTCATGTGCACGTTGCATATTTCTCAGTTTGCCGATCCGTCGCTTGGTAAGGTTCTATGTTTCAGCTCCATACGTGACTATTGGGAGGATGCATTGATTATACACCCTTCTTTCATAGATTAATGGGATCTTCTTATTTTTGAAGGTTGAGCTAGCTCTGCCAAAGGCTTGCCATCCTAATGTGATTTTTCGCTTGATTTCTGCTTCTTTTGAGGGTCTCATGGAGATTCGTTGTCCTATGTAGATGTAGTGATCTACTTTCTCCAGTTGTGTGTCCTCGATTTTGATCTTAGTGTTTTTATATCCAACGTGGTTGTTGCACATGATCTTCGTCTTGCTGAAGTTCATGTGTAGGCAAACTTTCTTGCTTTCTTCATTTAGTTTTTCTATCATTAGTTGAAGGTCATGTAGGTTCTCTGCGAAAAGGGCAATGTCGTCTGATTTTCTTTTTCATAGGATCAAGAAATGATTTACGTATGATATCGTCCGATGATCCTAACTCTTCTGAAAGTTTTCGAATGTTGGTGGTTGGGTTCTCCCCTACTTTGTGTTTTATACCATTATATTAAGCAATTGATGGTCGTCCACTTTTTGGATTTAGTTCAATGGATAAGACGCCACTCATAGATTACTTAAGCTAATTGAGTGTAGTACAATCAGATTTTAAATAGTTTCTTTTCACTTTCCGAATTCTATGAACAACTCAAGCGGCTTTGAGGTCCAGTTTAATATAATGTAACAAAATAACCACAACGTCAATTCTTGGATCCATAATTATGACAGCTCAAACAAAAGATACTCCTGATTATTATTTATAATGATATAATCAATATGATAATAGTATGAATAATATCGTGGAGTCAAGGATAGTCTCTCAATGTTTATATGAAATAAGCTCTGGGATGAAGGTCCATAAAAAACAAAAATACTTTTGATATGTCCCAGTATTAAAACTATTATTATAACTCATTGGACCGAGTGAACCAAAACTGTCTTTATTTCAATTAAAATCCTTATTCATTTATTATTTATTAAACAATATAAGTCGTCAACGACGACAGCTGCTGCTGATCTCAAGCTAAGAAAAAGGTAAAATTTTCAATATTAGTCATGGCAGATGGGGGACTTTTATTTTTTCAAGCACATCTGTCACAATACCGATCGTAAACCCTGATTATTGCTCAGGATAAACTATCAAGATTAAATAATTATTATAGAAACAATTTACTCGGACGATAATTTGTTCAGTTTTGTTACGATACTAATTTTATTGGAAACGTGTGGTTTACGGTTCTACGAAGAAATATTGCCAGTATTTCAGAAGATTATTTCGAACAATATCCAGATCTGTGTTGTTTAACTGACAACGATTCGACCGATACCTTCACAGGTCTTCCTCGTATTGTCTGGATTTCGGACATGAATTATTGTCACTATCCCGTGGAATTATTCCAATTTGTACATATGGCCCTTATAGAGAGTATCCAACCATTTTAAGTACTCCGAGAACTAGTTGCTCAGACTTGATGTAACTTTGCATCTAATCAGAGGGAACCTTACTGCGTATGAATGAATAGACTCTTTCCCGTGGGGGTCATCCAGTCGGCAGAGCGACGAAGTTTGGTCTGTTTGTGTACTGTGTGACCATTGCATTCACAATGAATCAGCCAGCCCATTCTTCATGTATCGTGAGGGTTTTGTTTTGGGGTTTGTTTTTTTTGGAGGGGGGACATCGCATCACCCAGGTCTGTAAGACACTCGCTCCCGGTAAAGATTTAACACTTTGTGACTTCTAGCTTTTCCCAAAGAGATTTCCGGGCGTGGTCAAGATTAAGGAGAACACAGTGATGCAGCTGATAGCGATTGCGATAACGGATGCTGGCGATAATTATGTGAGTTCCCAAAGAAAGTATTTTGGAGGTGACTAAGGCTCCATCTTCATAGGTTGGCTAGTTTTCATTAATAATAGATGGCTAGACAGATCTGCAAATTGAGAACCATGCAACATGCACATGAAAGAATTATGCTGGGTCTCAAATGTCCCCGGTATGAAAAGATTGAAATAGAGAGAGTGGAAATTATTGGTTTAAGATGGCTGAGTCTGAGGTACCAGAATTATTTTATTCAAACCATAAATTCCTAAAAACGTTATATATTTTTGGTAATTAAGCGCCCAAGAACCTATACGACAATTTTCAATTTAATCATTTCAGCAGTTTCAAAGTTCAATATTTTTTGCATGTTGACACATGGTTATTTACGTATAGAATAAAAACGAACAATCAGATCGACCTAAATTCATTATTTATTCAATTCCTGGAGTTTTATCAACAATATAGCTAAATTTCAGCAAAATAGGTGAAGATGTATTAAAGATTAACGAAGTTATCCAATTGAGAAAGAAAGACAACGACGACGACTAACACCTATTGCAAGTTCAGGTAAAACTCAGGATTTCTAATGCTGATTTTCTAAGCAGACAGATAACCCTGACGTTCCCACCTCGAAGAATGGTGCAACACAATCTCCCTACCTCACTTTTCTTCTATATGACCAAGATGTGACTTTTTAATGAGTGGGTGGGTTTTTGCTTTCTCCTGCCAGTGGTCAATGTTCGTGACCTGTTGAAAGCCGGGATTTCCAATGCCGATTTTAAATGAGGCTTGGTGCTACACAATCTTATTATGTCCAGTTTCTCCCTGTCCTATTTGTCCTTGTATCTCATTGAGCTAAGCCGAGGATTTCGAGGGCTGATTTTCAAAACAAGCAGGCCCTTCCAACTTACAAAAATTGGTGCAATTCTTCCTAACTCATACGTCCATTAATTTAGCTTTGTATATACTCGTGTATAAGTCTAGTTTTAGAGATCAAAATTTAAAAGAAAAAAATTGGGGTTAGACTTATACATGGGTTATAATTTTGTAAGGTTGAAAGCCAAACATAGTAAGGATGTAGAGCAACTTTTACCTTCGAAAAGCATACCATGAATTAATGATTTCGTTACCAAAATTCGAGGGTCAAAATATACACGAGACCGACTTATACACGAGTATACACGGTGAGTTTAGAGAAAATTCCCAGGAATCTCTTGCTCATCCCACACAATTCACGCAAATATGTTGCACCAGTTTCTTGGAATGGGATATCCTGACTTCAAAGTGACGTCATAGGTTTCTTTTGATGAAAGGTATGTTCGGAGATGACACGAAATTTCCATTAAAGGTTGAGTAGATTTAGTGTGGGTGAAGGTCAATTGGTTTCAGTCAATTTTTTTTAGTGTGAAAAGAAAGGAAAAAGGAAGGAAGGAAGGAAGGAGAGAAGACATAGATGGACGTGAGTGGAATAATTGATTTTAGTGTAACTAAATTTCACTTATTTTTCCTCTTTGTGATATATTTATACAGTGGGATGGGCTGTGTGTACTTACATTTACAATAATAGCTAATCACGGCAAACATTCTCACATAGATATATGTATACACGTTTTCTCTCATTCGCACATACAAGCAGACTCCATGCACATATATGTGTGTGCATGTGAATAAGTCTGTATATGCGTATGAGCGTAAGTGTGGGGGTGGCAGGTATGTTTATAGGTGGATGGTTGCGAAAAAGTGATACCTATTTTTTGCCAGGTTGCTTTCCTTGTTGTATAAGAACAAAATACATTTTGTTATACAAGCATGAACAGGCTTAGATAGATAGATAGATGGATAGATAGATAGATAGATAGATGTTAACTTTGACTAACGGAACATGTTAGATTTAAGAAAGAAATCTCATTTGTAACATCTACTTTGGCTTTCCAAATTGTGTTTTTAATCCAAACTTGTCGGATAAATTACAATCTACATCCATACTGATTAATCGGTAGATAGCTAGGAACGGACTAATTGGTGGCTAGATAAATAGATAGATACATAAATGAATAGAACAGACTGGAATTGATAGATAGATAGATAGATAGATAGATAGATAGATAGGAAGGAGCTAACTGTGATATGGTATTTATCCACCACCAGGAGAGGGTGGACTGTTATACAATTTCGAGTTTCAGGGAGCTTCCATACGTGTGGGTGGTGCCAGATATTGTCTAGTTTCTTCGACGCTTCCTTTTTGGGACAGCTTGCGCATATGGAATCGACCATGACCTTACCGACCAAAGGGCAATGGGGGGCCACTGGGATGTTTGTGGCTTCAGACCTGAAGACTCCAGAGCAGTGATTCTCAAAGTGGGTGCTAGCACCCGCTTGAGGGAGCTGGAATACTACAAGTAGGGTGCCGGAGGGCAAGAGGACTACAAGGGGCGTTGGAAATGAAAATGGCAGTAGGGGGCCTTGGAAGTTAAGGGTACGGTAGAAGGCGTAAGAAGTCAAGCGGTGGTAGGGGCCTTTGGAAGTCACAGGGGTCGTAGGGGGCCTTAGAAGTTAAGGGGATGGTTGGGGCACTGAAAGGCGTGGAACAGTTGCGGATTACAAGGCAGGGGCGTCTCAGGGCGTTGGTAAAGGTGAAGTAATGAGTACAAATCTGATTTTGAATGAATCATTTTTAACCGGTGGTCGATGAAATATGCTCTAAAAGGGGGTGATAGTCCGAAAAATTTTGGGAAACACTACTGGAGTTAAACATGAAACTATTCCAGTAACCAAACAGACTTCAGATAGCTAGATACCCACTGACATAGTTATGAACAGAGCTAGACCGTCTCTTCATTGTGGGTGATCATAAGTGATGTTCAAAAAAGGTTTCCATATGAATTAATGGAAAATGCTTCTTCCCTTTACGCTATTTCGGCTTACGAAATGTTCTACGGATGGATCTTGACTGCTTTTGAAACCGCCCACTCGTATGCATGAGGGACTCCACACTAAACTCGGGGGAAAACCTGTCATCTCTAAACGAAAGCGAACAAACCCAATGGAAAATTCATTTGAAAAGTCCAACTCCAAAACGTGGGAAATATTTTTTTTGTAATAATGATTCCTTTCAAGCTTCAACATGAAGTCACCATTGTTTGGGTTTTTTTTCCTGACGTCACTTGAGGTTCCCTGTGCTAATTCCTCTTCGTTCGTCCCTAGAAGCCAGCCGGTTAGCTCTGTCTGGTCTTCCTCCCAGATCAGTAGGTTTAACGGTCATCTGACGGACATAGTTTCAACAAGCGGCTTCCGGTGACTGCATATTCGAAATATTTTCCGTTCTCCTTAAACAACTTTGGACTTTCGCTCTCTGAACTCTCTTTGTTTTTTTGTTTCGATCTTTTTTTTTTCTCTTTTCTCTCCTCTTCTCACTGTAGGGGGTGAAAGGGTGACCGTGTGGATAACGGCTCTGAGAACGGACTGGACGAGCCGAGTTCAAACTCCATCTAGGAACAATTTGTGTTCACTTCGCACTAATGTCCTTGGAAAAAGAATTAATCTATTCTATCCCAAGCTATGGTTAAAACAGCACAGGTTGAAGTGAGTGGCGACACTTCGGGTGATTGTTGCCTCTATATCTATTGCACTTATCGAAAACAGACTGAGTGAGTCGTAATGTGATATGTGGACCCTGAACAGGGATGGCTGAAGCCATAGCCAGCGTAAAGGCAACACATCAATCCATAGGTGGGCCACGGGTGTTTTGAGGAGGGTCAATCCCAACTTTAAAAAATGTCTGTGGAATAGTGTTCCGAGTATGGCTACACAAACAATACTTTTTGTATTTGAATACAATCTATATCAGGAAATATCATGTTATTTTTTAATGAATGGCAACTTTTTCGATGACATCTAGTTCCAATGTATTATAATAACAAACTTTCAAAATCTTTTGAAAACCATGATTGACAAGATACTTTTAGCTATAAAATCAATAAATAACTCGCCATTACAGTTAATAATCGAACAACCGTAGCGTCTATAATTATGGAATTCTAGATTATGGAAAATCCAGATGTTATTAATAAGCCTGTCAAAATAAAGTTCCATAAGATCTAAAATCTTTTTTTTTTCTCTAAAAATGAAAAAATTCTAGAAGGGATCTAGTAGATTACCGTCTGTAGACAAAATGGTATGACCAGGAGCACTGGAATACACAAACACATGAACAAACATAAAAAAAGACACACACGACCATGATCATATATATATATATATATATATATATATATATATATAATGTGTGCCGTAGAGAGTGAGACAGACTCGGGAGTGAGGTGTTTGGAGGTAAGATTTATTAATCCTTATAAGTAAATTGTTCATACATGTTTCGGGATTTTTCCCATCATCAGTGGTGTGTGCTGTGTGAGTGTGTATTAAAATTTCCCATGTGGAACCAGAGTCCACTGTCAGGAGATATGCTTTGTGGGTAAATTGTGTTGTTAGGGCTGCTGGAGGCCTCCTGCTGGGTGGGAGAATATCCAGTAAGGTATCAGGTCTTTGGTTAAGTAGTAGTAATTGGTCTTGGGGAGTTATGTGGAGTTAGATTTTTTGATATGTTAGGGGTAGTGTAAATGGAGGGGTGGTGAGGTCAAGGAGCTACATAGGTATCAACCTTATAAGTTATTGAAAATGTGTTGGCTATGATTTGGACAGGGGTTGTAACTGGCTCAGGTGAAATTTTTCCTATGGGTCTGGGTGACTTAGAAGCTTCCATTATTAAATGTGTCTTGGATGTGGGTGTGAGGATATTAATGGTAGGAGTTTTGTGTATTAGGGTTCTATGTGATGAGGGTTGTTCAGTTTAGTGTTTAATCCATTAGGATATAGGGTTTTAAGTTTGTTGATCCACATATCTTCGTGTCATATCAATTCAGTTATGTCAATTGGAGTAGTTTTTCCTATTTTTTCTATGATAGTGAAGCTATATATATATATACATACGTATATATATATATATATATATATATATACATATATATATTTATATACATACGTAAATATATATATATATATATACATACATATATATACATATATACATACATATATATATATATATTCATATATACATATAGCTCTCTCTCTCTCTCTCTCTCTCTCTCTCTCTCTCTCTCTCTCTCTCTCTCTCTCTCTCTTACACCCTATTCTCCCGTTTCTTCTACAGCCCCAACTTCCGATGGTTCAGACAATCATACCAATATAGTAATGGGGTTTGGGCAAGTTCAAAGATTTCCCGCCTAAAATAAATGACATTCGTTCTTTGAATTTCCTTTGTAATA
The DNA here is from genome assembly GCA_963457665.1 of Thysanoteuthis rhombus. NCBI lineage: Eukaryota > Metazoa > Mollusca > Cephalopoda > Oegopsida > Thysanoteuthidae > Thysanoteuthis > Thysanoteuthis major. The sequence goes on along the minus strand of OY735225.1, from coordinate 25,801,625 downwards.
AACTGTCAACCAAAACTGTCACCAAAATTGTCAACATAGGTTTCTTTCAGTTTCCACGTTGGTCTGGCTGGCTACGTATGTATGTATCACACTTATAAGGCTTAAGATTCAAACGATTACTCCCTATAATATCTGAAAAAGACGATTTTGTCGTTTTGGGTTTTTTTTTTTTCCAAAATCCCCCCAACACTTTTTATAGAAGAGATTTGCCATTTAAGTTTATGCTAAATTGATTCCTCAGTTTGTGTCTACTTGTTTTGTGAAAAATTCAGACAACGAAAGACGAGATCCTTGGTTGGACTCTGGTTAGATCTTTGCAGTATCCCATTTCTTTATTGTTAATCTATTTACACTGCCTCGGCCGATTGGCATATCTCCATCATGTAAAACGTGGGCGTCGGTTCACAAAGATTTCCTCCTAAAAATCATGTCTTTATAATCATTCTGTCGGATTACTTATCTATTTCTGCATAATATATATATATATATATATATATATATATATATATATATATATATATATATATATTCGCCATGTGGGGGTACAGTTCAAATAATGAATAAGAAAATTGTGTTCTGTCAATCTTCCAAGCCGAAAGAGGCTTCCCGCCCAGAAAATCAGCATTGGAATCTTGAACATCGAATGTCTCTGACGTCATTTATGGCGATTGTCGTCTTAACTCTTATATTCATTCTCGATTTACGCCCGATCGCGCCATGTCTTCAAACGGAATGAGGAAAGAGAAAGACGTGAGACCGAGGCTTCCGGTAACCGCATTATTTGCATCGTATTCAACCTGATCAAGGTTTGTTTTTAAACACAATCTGGGATGAGCTGCAAGTGATCTAACAGTTAGCCGTTCGGAAAATAGAATCGGCAAAGCGAGTTCAAACTCTGACGAAGAGTTTGGGTTCACTTTGCAGTAAGAAAAAGTCATCTCTTCTTCCCCACCCTCTAGCTATGAGGAAATAGCAAGGTAGACAGAGATGTTCAACCTTGCTTGGCAACCATTCTAGGAGCTGCACGTCTCTGAACTCAAACCGGGAGAGTCTAATCCTTCGTTCGCAACGTACAGATTGGGAAACGTGTTCCCTAAATGTACTCTCTTTGGGTTCTTGGTGAATCTTCGACGGGCTCATAGAGCCAGAAGCTGCGACGCAGACAGACAGAGAGACAGACTGAGAGAGACAGACAAAGAGACGCACAGACAGAGAAACGCACAGACAGAGATAGGAAGGAAGAAAGAAAGTGGATTTTAAAAAAACTGTTAACGTAAAATGAAGGAGAATAAAAACGGTCTGATGAAATGACGGGACCAAAGTGTCTACCTCCCCCATCACACTTCAAGTACAAGTGGACGATCCTTTTTAAAATCCGGAAAGCGAAAAGATCTGGGACCAGAGCTTTCTGGTTACCGAATTGTGTACATTCCCAACTAACCTCAGTTCAAATGGAAACACCTCGTGAAGGTGGAATTCCTTCATTTCCTAAATCTATTCTCTGAATACGTAGGTTTAGAATTCGTTAAACTCCAACGCAAATTTTATATTTAGTAACTTTCTGTCGCTTGATTTCTCAATATCTACTTAGAATTCAACCACAAATCTGGATATTCTGAAACTCTAAAATTCGGGGTAAATCTATTTTAAAGTGATCTAGATTTTTATTTTTTTCACGGTTGAAGAATTTCCTGTCAGCGAGCGCCTGAGAATATACAATGACTTGGTGGAAATGTTGTGGTTACAAGAGCAGTACAAAGAACTTTAATTGTCAGGGAAGCTCTTGAAACAATGATGACTTTTCTCAAAATTACAGATTGTACGCCCAAAGAAGGACAGTCGAAATGTTGTGGTAAAAATAAAAGCAATACAAATAAATGGAATTGTCAGAACAACTCCTGGAATAATGATGACTCTTCTCAAAATTATGGAAAGTATCTCAAATTGTTCATATCAGTTGATGAAGTATTTTCATTATTAATTTTGTATAGGCTTCCATGACCGAATTGGTCAAGTCGTCGTCCATTTAATTGAGCCCCTGAGATATCAGATGTGAGTTCAAGAAGCTACGTTTCCACTCCGATTTCACGCAGCTTACTTAAATGGTCGGGTGGGTATGTAGAATGTAAGTATTCTGAATGAAAAGCAATAGTAATTAGATGGAGTAAAATTGGTAATAATGAAAAGTATACTAGAAAAAAAGATATGTATTGAAACTTCTCAAAAAATACTCCAATCTATTGCATGTAAATTTATTAGTTTATATCTAAAGTAATATCTATTATACTTAATCAGAAATATAATTTAAGACAAACAAATAGATTAATGTTAACTAATCAGGGTTGTTTTATTCAAATTTACAGAGTTTATCGCCGTAGAATGTTGTAATAAAAAGCCACAGTAATAAGTTGAAGTAAAACTAGTTATAGAATCATAAAAAGAGTTTATCGAAACGCTTTTCATTATTTCTGTTATTTTCATTCATTATTATTAATTTTTACAAGTTTCCATTCTAATGTTCAATTGCTTTCTATCGAAACTTTGAATCGGTTCTGTTATCCTACGACAAGGATTAAACAGCGTATTCGGAAAAATAGAGAGCAAGCTCATGGTGAGAATCAAACACACGCCTTCTGGCCATTACATGTATTGCCGCTTTTAACAATTAAGCCACAGGAACTTTATGGTTAAACGGAAGCTGATTTTACACCTTAGATCTTGAGTGATAAAAAATAATTGAAAATTAGGATGAAGGTAAAAACTAGACAAAACTGATGATGATGTTGTAATACTTCATCCAATGACGAAATTTAGAAAATCAAAAATATAGTTTTATTCAATCTTTGGTTTTTCTGTCTCGTTACAAAATGGAGAGAAACCGCTAAAACAAATCACCGAATTCCTTTTAAAATGTCATAGTTGTTCTATATTTTATAAGGAAATGGAACAATAATCCTATCTGAATTGCCTTTTGATATGTGCTAGATTTTATGAAGATTGATGTATTTTCTTATCATTTTCCTGTTTCCTTGGTCGATTCTTAGCTATAAGTAATAAAAGACTACTCTTGGTTAAATATGAGGTGTCTGATATAATAATGAAAAAAAATATATGAATTTTATATTTAATTATTGTTTCTTTTTATCACAACACTCTGGATCGATACACTCTTCATTATGATTGTCATTATTCTGTTACTGGTTTTCTTCTGTCTTTGTTATTTTCATCACGGAACGCGGTGGGTCGATACGCACTTTATCACTATTATTAGGGACCATCAACCAAAAGTGTCACATAGGTTTCTTCCGTTTTCAAGGCTGGCTGGCTGGCTATGAATTTATGGGTATATATATGCGCACTGGCCCAGTTGAAAATTTCAACATTTATGTTTCTGAAAAAACTTTTTTTTAATTTTTGAAACCCTCTCCCTCTAAATAGATTCTTAATGGGATAGTCAATTTGAAATGTAAGTTTATGCCAAATTGGTCCCTTAGTTTGCGACAAAGTTTACATTTGTTTATTTTAAATTTGGACTTTTTTTAGTAATCACTGTCTAAAAGAAGGACAAGAGAAGAAATTTATTCATTGACCACTCTTTCTTCTGAATTTTTAATTGATCACCCCAACACGACAAAAAACTTTGATCATGTGACGGTTACTATTTTGTGAATAACTAGACCTGTTGCTTTATATATATATATATATATATATATATATATATATATATATATATATATATGTGTGTGTGTGTGTGTGTGTATATATATATATATATATATATTACTGCTAGTTTGTGTCTATCTTATTATTGTTGCTTGATGGTTTGTAGGGGTCGATATACTCTTCGACTACTAGAGAAAGTAGCGTACTGGCATCCTACACAACCGGAGCTTGTATTTCACAGGCGTCATCTTGACCACTTCATCCATACAAGTGTCTGAGTTGACCAAAACAGTTGCGTGAGAAAAGAGGATTTTAAAACCCTGACAGACTCCAATATTCTTCAAGTGGTCATCCGTTAAACTAGCGTAAAAAAAAAACAAAAAGTGTTTTCTCAAGCACCTTCAAACTCTTATGAGTGTGAATTATGGGGGCGAGAGTTGCTTATTTTGCCCATTTATGGGGACTTAACACTCCCTGGTGGTTTTCAGCATCATCCTCTCATTTCGTTTTGGTTGATCACCTTTTTTGCTTCCTGTATAACCAAGGGAGCTAACTCTGGTGATCGATGACGTCAGGACGGTGGAGGACACTTTAATTCGCAATACGCTAAGAAAAAAATTATGAATCATTGATTTCACTGAAGTTTAGCGTACTTGCTCAGGAAAAAAGGCATTTTGTCGTTTGCCCAATAGCCAGAAGAAAAAAAATGAAAAAAAAAATTATACAGTCTCTTGTGTGGGGTGATCAATTGAAAAAATTGGAAAAGTGGTTGATCAATCAATAAGATATTTCTTTCACTACTTGTTGTGCAGTGGTCGCTAAAAAAAGGTTCAAATTTTTCAGAATGTGAATGCTAACGAAGACAAACTAGGGACAAATTTAGCATCATCATCACCATCATCAGTCTTTTAACGTCCGTTGTTGGACTCAGACCTTTCCCAGGATTCACCATACTTCTATATCATGGGCGTCGTGGAGCCAGTAACTTCTGAATTTGTCTAGTCCGTCTCTCCATCTAATATTCTGTCGGTCTCGGTTGCACATGTGATCTCGGGGGATCCATGTCATGAGTCCTGATGTCCATCGGTTGTCTGCCATTCTTGCAACATGGCCAGCCCACTGCCATTTGAGATTGTTAATGGATTCTATGATGTCTCCGACTCTTGTCTTTTCCCGGGTATACTGTGCTGTCTTGTGGTCTCTTCAAGTGAGGCCCAGAATAATTCTTTCGTGTGCACGTTGCATGGTTTTCAATTTGCAGATCTGTCTTTAGGTTAGGTTCCATGTTTCAGCTCCATAAGTGATTATCAGGAGGAAGCTCCCTTTAAAGATTGAACTCACACTAAAAATTTGTTTAGTGGGTGGGGGAATTTTCAAAGGTGAAAGGTGTCTTTTTCTGACATGATAAAAAGTAAGTATTTGAATTTTCAGCTCCTTTGGAGTGGCCTGTAGGTGCGATACATACACGGGTCTATTTCCTATTCTCGGTGTACTCTATTTTTTGTACTATTTCGTCTGTCACTCCCGTTCCCTTGATCGGTACATACGTGCATACATAGCCAGCCAGACAGACGTAAAAACTGGAGAAACCTGTGTGGACGTTGACCAAGTTGATGTTGATAGTTTTTTGATTGACAGTTTTGGGTGATACAAAATATACAGAAAAAGAAAAAAAGTGAAACATTGTTGATAATGGATGCTTGGGACGAAATTATATTAGGGTGGGGAAAAATTCGGAAAATAGCAATTTTTTTTCAGAAATCTTCAATCAAAACTATTACAATAATTGTTGGCATAGTTTTTTTTCCCAGTTTTTAAGCTTATGTTTTTGTCTGGCTGTCTGGCAGACAGTTTGTCTGGTTGTCTGGCAGGCAGTTTGACTTGGTTGTATGGCAGGCAGTTTGACTGGCTGGCTGGCTGGCTGGTTGGTTGACTAACTATGTATGTATCCTGCGTATAAGCTGAACAAATGAAACTACAGGGCTGAAAATTTCAACATTCCCTCCTCATTATGACAAGACAAACGTTTTCTTTTCTCTCTCTATCTCTCTCTCTCTCTCTCTCTCTCTCTCTCTCTCTCTCTCTCTCTCTCTCTCTCTCTCAGGGGGATTTCAGAATTCCTCCCTAAGAATCGGTCCTTAGTTTGTGTCCAGCTCTTTCCAGCATCCAATAAATGGCGAGAGTAACTTATTCATTGATCACCTCTTTTTCCCCAAATTTCAATAGAGAGTTTCCTTTTAGTGACTAACTAGACCTGTTATGAATATTTTTAGTTTAACCTATTCGCTGTTCAGACGAGATAATTCGTCGCAGCAAGTCGTCAGTCCAGTGACACGGGCAGGATAGCTTGTCATGCGATATTGTTTTCTGTTCTGGATGACACAATAATTACTGCTCCTCTATTCAAGGTTGAGCACTCTTTAAGTGAGGTAACTCATCCACGGTAAGCTTATGCAATGCTCTTCCATAGGAATAGAGTACTCTGGTGGATGAGGAATTTCTGTGTAAATAAATATATCGCTTAAATTCAGCCTTACCGACTGTCCAGTTCCGTAGTCCAGAGGTAGGATATCGGCCCGCAGGTCTGAAATGAAGGCTTCAATTCTGCCTCGCAGTACTGGATGGGATAATGGAAAGTCTATTGCCAAACTGAAGAGATGTAATACATCGAAACGGCTGTCTGTGGATGACGCAATAATATATATATATAATGATTAAATAATTGAATCATTCACAGACAGCTGTTTCGTTGTATCACAACTATTCACAGTGGTTATAGACTATCCATTATCCCATCCAATGCCACGAGGTAGGATCGAAACCTTCGCTTCAGACCCAGAGGCAGGCATTTTACCTCTGCCCTCTACCATTTTACCTACTGCTCAAGTAAGGCTGAACTTGAGCGGTACATTTAATAACACACAATTCCCCAAGTAGTCTAGACAGCTTTACAAATTTAAATATTAAACAAATTAGAAACTTATTCACTTATATCTTGATATATGTTAATGTGATGTGTGTAGGTGAAGTCGTATGTATTACACCGAAAAATCTGTGCTGAATACCTGAATAGAAGAGACAATATATCGATTAAGTACATCTTTTGTCTTTGACAGTGGTTTACCCTCGTTTCACTTTATTCAGGTCCTTAGATATACAATTTGACTGGGCATTACAGTTATATGGACTTAAAAGAGAACTTCTACTATGTCCATCTCGGGAGCTAAATAAAGCAAAACGAGAGTATACCATTTTCATAGACAAAATTTATTTATTTAATCGATATATATATATGTTTCATCCACAGACAGCTGTTTCGTTGTATTACAACAATTCAGTGTGGCTATAGACTATTCATTATCCCATCCATTAGCACGAGGTAGGATCGAAACCTTCGCTTCAGACCCAGAGGCTGACATCTCATCTCTGCCCTACGTAGAACTGGACTATATATACATATATATGTGTGTGTTTGTGCATGTCCCATACTGGTACAAAAATTTTTTTATAACGTTTCTCTTTATGCTAATACAATGCAGTTGTACGTGGTATATCTCAGCTTTGTCATATAATCTATTTAAATTCTATCTCTATATGTCAGTCGGTCGTGAGATCATTGCATGGAATTAAACTAGGTCGTGATCGAAAAAGTTTGAAGAACCCTGCTCAACATTGAGTGAATCGTGATCTTCCATGTCAAGTGTTATTGTGATACCCAATTCTCTTATGAATGAGAATAGTAAATCAACTCTCGCCCTGAACGGCAGAGAGAGGCTATCTTCTCGGAATTCAAGGTCAAGAAGACGCCAGTTTACGATTTAGTTCTGTTCAAGATCAACTTGAAGTTACAAGATGTATATGTGTTCACACTTGTCCGTCTGTTTGTCAGCCCAATATCTCCAAAAGTTCTCAATTAATTTCAAAGAAATCTTCTGGAAGGGTGGACCAGGCGAAAAGGAATACTTTATTCAATTTTGTGTTGAATCCAGAATGTTTTTCTTTCTTGAGCGATCATTTGTTTTCTAATTGCTAAGAAAAGAATAAGGATATTTCAAAAGATTGACCCTCAAACTGAGAGCCATACAACATGCACATGCTCGATCTCACATGATCATAAGTCAGTACAGTATATTACAAAAAAAGACAGGTGTCTGAGATATCATATAAACCATTAGAAAACTCAAATAGCAGTGGGCAGGGTACGTTACAAGAATATCAGATAACCCCTGGACATCACTCACAACATGGATCCCCAGAGATCATATGCTAAATTGTGATAGGCAGAGTAAGTAAGATGGCGTGATGAGCTGGATAAGTTTAGAAAATTCTGGCTCTGCGATGCCCATGGTAGAGAAGTCTGGCGAATCTTGGGGAAGTTCTATGTCCAACTATGAAGGTTAAAAGGATGATGATGGTGATGATGAAGTACATACTGAAGGGAACAATATGGAAAAAGACAATAGTATCTGTTCTTACGGGAATTATATTAATAGCCCAATTCCCTGAAACTTTTGGATAGTAATGTGTACGTAACGTTCAGCGTGTAAAAGGTCAACAAGGGCACCTTCCTTTCCGAAACATACCACAGAACAAGAGCAGGAGAGGAACGGCGGCTCCGTATAATCGGAACAACCTCCGGTTACCAAACCTAGTTCTGCAACCGCCGGAGAAGAACCTACCTTTCTTACGTAGGCCTTGCTGACCATCGGAAAATCTGAGACGGACGTGGAAAACCATCTTCTTTCATGAGGTCTGTGGCCTATCGATGTAAAAAAAAAAAAAAAAAAAAAAAAAAAGCATTCGTTTTACATAGCATAATAGTGAATAACAATCACATAGATCAAACATAATTCAGTGAAAACTTTAGACCGGTATCGAATTAATAACTACGCGTCAAGCTACGGACTTATTGATGCTACATTGCATATATATATATATATATATATATATATATATATATATATATATGTATTTATATATATATATATATATATATATATATATATATATATATATATATGTAAAAAGGTCCTAATTCTCTTTTTGTTTATCCACGGTCTTTATCTGCTCTATTTGTTTCTTTCAACGCAGACAATTATATTATTTAGAAATGGATTTATGATCCGATATAATGATTATGAATTGCGTCATATTATACTGAAATTCTGTTTGAAATTATCTCCCGTTATCACACGGTGAATGTATCATTTGGCCTAGACAGCATAGATAGAATAAACAATCGAAGAAAATGGGGCTGCTGCAGGAACCAAACCTACGACCGATCAGGTAGCCGTTTCATTGTAGCATTGCTCTTACCATTGAGCTAAACAGCTGCCTGTAATGCAATGGCCTTATTGACTGTTTTAACTCTAAATCCTCATTATGTTCATTCATGATCTGTATCGGCTCAATTGGTTTCTTTCAACGCAGTCAAATTACCGGTTGATCCCATAAAAAGGTTAAGGATTTTGTGGACTATGGTCACTGTAAGATAACTCAAATGGTTCCCAATTGTGCTCGAGGTAATTCACTATAGTTGACCTAATAAATTTATATTTAGTGATGGAAGGCAAAAGTCATTCGGCTTTTTACCTTTTTCAATTCAAAAGTGTGTCCACCGAATCCTTTTTTTTAGGGGGAAGTACCCGATATATATATATATATATATATATATATATATATATATATATATATATATATATATATATATATATATATATATATAAGAAATGTGTATAGAAAAGGAAAGTCAAACTTTTTAGTTATGGTTTTGAGGTATAATACTTTTTAATAAACCTTGATCGGCTTCAGATTAACAATGACTATATATGTTTATTATTTCGTTGTGTTTTTTTTATCAGGTTTGGCTTCCCCTTTTCATTGGCTTAAGGTTTATTAAAAACACTTATACCTCAAAACCATAACTAAAGAATTTGGCTTTACTTTTTTACACTTTCTTAAAATTTATTCAACCTTCATTGTGGAATTTACCAACCTATTTTCCTCACTCTATATATATGTATAGTTAGGGTGGGTATTAAAAATGTTTCCCATCAGATTTAAGATGAAATCCAATCTGTTGATGATGATTTGAAGAAGAAAAAATGAAATGATAACCATTTATAGCCATTGTTAGTCTTAAATTGATTGCCAATAAACATGTTTATTTTCTGTTTCTTGGCTTTAGCTCCGTCCTCTATAAAATAGATTAACTAATTGAGATCGTACACAAGATTTTTCTGTCTTTCTTTCTTCCTATTCATTCTAATACTTAAATTGGTGCGGCGACGATCCATCATGGTGGACTGAATTCTATAACATCGTCCATGAAGGACACAGGAATAGTCATGCCCTCCCAGGGAACTATTTTTAGAATTAGTCACTGTTGAGCCTCTCAGCGAGAAATGGCAGTGGCCTGACCACTCGATCGGCCCTGACGTCAATGGCCTAATTGGTGGAGAGAACAACGAAACGATTTTAATAGACAACAGGATAAAGATGATTCTGGAAATAAAATAAAAAACCCAGAAAACAAAGGACGAAGGAAGATACAATCTTGTTCATGAAAACTGAGAGATGAAATTCATCTGTTTTGTGTTTTTTTCCCATAATATCGAAGGAATCTTTCTTTTCAATTATTCAAAAAGAAAAAAAAAGATCTGGTATAGTACTTATGTAAATGACTGGTTGGTTTTATTTTCTTTTTTTCGTTTTCCCTTCTGTGGGGATTTTCATTTATTCTGTTTTCCAAGAAACACCCAAGTTACAATAAAGCAGACAGATATGGTTAGTCAATCAGTAGAAACTACCAAGTGACCAACATCTTTTGGCAGCATGCTGTGTTTGGGAGTGATCAATTAAAAAATCGGAAAATGGGGTGATTAATGCATCAGTTGTTTCTCTTGCCGTTTGTTGGGCAGTGATTTCGGAAAATGTCAAAATTTTCAGCAACAACACAAACCACAAACAAGCAATAGTGAAAACTACCGGACACAAACTAAGGGTCCAATTTAGTGTAAAATTACATCACAAATTGAACCCTTTACGAAAAACTTATCTAGGGAAGAATTCTAATAAAAAAAAACTTAAAAAATAAAATAAAAACTTATAATGAATGTTGAAATTTTCAGTCTTCTAGCTCTATTGGCACGGACTGTTTGCGAGATACGGTCATGAAAACATATGTTTCAAATGTTGATGTGACCTATTACAGTTTTGAGGTCCTTTTGGGTCTTCCAATCTTCCAGACGTGAAACATCTAGCCTTTTGGGGACTGAAATATCTATAATCCCCAATATGATACTACTTTGATACATACATACATACATACATACATACATACATACATACATAGCCAAATAGATAGCCAGACAAACTTGAAAACAAAAGAAACCTATGCTGTCAATTTGGGATGACGGTTTCTAAAAAGCTGATACAATTGATATTTTTAATGAATCATGGGTTTCTACTTTCGTTTTTCGTTTTTCTTCCGTTAATCTTACGTTGGTATTTTTCTTAATTCTATTTCCTCGCAGAAAACACGTAAGTCACAATGAAAAAGAGAATTTAGCGGAGATCTTGAAAGCAAATATTCTCTTATTGTTCTCTTACCTTGTCATATGGAGTATTGAAAATAGTCAACTCATTTTTTTCGAGAAGTTTTCTCCGTCTTTATTGTTTATTATACGAAGTCTTCGAATAATGTAAAATTATTCATCAGCAGCAGCAGCAGCTGTCTTTTAACGTCCGTCGTTGGACATAGACCTTCCAAAGGATTCGCCACAACTCTCTATCATAGGCGTCGCAGAGCCAGTAACTTCTGAATTTGTCTTGTTCATCTCTCCATCTTGGATTCTGTCTACCTTGGTTTTGCGTGTGATCTCTGGGGATCTATGTGGTGAGACGTGATGTCCATCGGTTTTCTATCATTCTTGCAACATGGCTCGCCCATTGCCATTCAAGTTTTTTAATAGATTCTATGATGTCCCAGACTCCCGCTTTCTTCCTGATATACTATGCTGTTTTGTAATCTCTCCATGTAAGGTTGAGCATGATTTTCTCACGTGCACGCTGCATGCTCCTCGGTTTGGGGGTTTGTCTCTTGGTTAGGTTCCATGTTTCGACTCCATAAGTGACTATCGGGAGGATGCATTGGTCATATACTCTTCTTTTCAATTGTTTCTAGTCAATGTAAAACAGGTCTGGTTATTCACTCAAAAGACATCGTCAGGTGACGGTCCTTTTACCAGCATGCCGTGTTTAGGGTGATCAATTAAAAACTGGAAAAAGGAGTAATCAACGAAGAAATGAATTCTCTCGCCTTTTGTTGGACAGTGATCACTAAAAAGATCTAAATTTCAAAGCATGGATACAAACTAAGAGATCAAATTATCATAAACTTACGTAACAGACTGAATCCCCATAAAAAAAACTTATTTATGGGGGAGAATTTTCAATGAACGAAACGTATATTTTCCCTAGATATGATAAGAAGTAATAGTTGAAAATTTCTGCACTCTAGCTCTATTGGTGCGGCTTTCACGCGTGATACACACATAGTTAGCCAGCCAGCAGGGTCATGTTGAGAACTGATGAAACCTGTGTTAAACGTTTTAGTGAGAGTTTGGGTTGAATTTTTAATAGTACAAAAAGACTTTGAAAAGCGAGATCCGTGGAGAATCTAAAATTTGGTGCGGATAACTGTAAAGTAATGCTACTCAGCATAGGAAATAAAAGTTACGAAAGCACATTGAGATATCCACCATTACAAAAAAAAGTATTGAAAGACAGAGACTTATATGTTGAATTTTATGAACAATATGATTTATTAAAAAAACGACATATCTCTTCAGCAGTAGCTAAAGCTATCTTCAAAATTGGTTGGCTTAGCAGAAATATCTTGACAGGAGATCCATGCGTTATGCTAAAAATGAATAAAGCAATGATATGACCCTATTTAGAATACTGTGTAACTGCTTAGGCCCCATGTGCTAGGCATGGTAATTGGAATTTAATTTTGGAATTTGAGACAGTACAGAAAAAAAAAACGCTTGAATGATTTGTGACAGGAGAGATTCAAATCATAGAGATTCACTAGAAACGATAGGCGTGAGTTCCTTATTCGTGAGTAGGGCAAAAGGAGGTTTAATCGAAATCCTCAAGATAATAAATAGATTTACAAATTACAGAATTCTAATGTTAAATCTCAGATAGGACAGGAAATTTCCAAGCTAGGTCTATTACAAAAACAAAGTCGCGTACACTAATTGGGGTTTTCTCCCAAAGATTTTTGACTTATCGAAATAGTTTACCACTTTATGTAAAAAATAGTACTAGTATATTGGGATTATTTTCTACATAAATGCCCAGCGTTTTTATAATAATTTTGAGAATAACTTAGATATGAATTCAGGTCATCTGATGGAGAAAATAAATGAATAGGACAATTTCAAGAGCTTTCAACATAAATATATAGAAGAATTTAGGAAGAATAAATAAATAAAATGTGCCTGATAAATGTTTCTCTGTGCTGATAGGATAGCATTTTTTCATCAAGTTTTGCACCCTAGGCTTAATGTATGATTTAAAGCCGAATGCGTATTTCTAATGTAAATTGTTTAGAGGCACTTTTTGATAAAATTAAAAAAAAAGATATTTAGGCTGTCCTGGATGTTTTGTGACTGCTGGGATGAAATATTTTCCATAGTGCACTTATTTTTCGGGCTAGCTCTGGTGCTTTTAATTCAACGTTTCGACCGATAGATACTTCAGCATTCTTTGATATTTTCTTACCTTCTGAGATAAAAACAGTTTCAATAATCCTCTTACTTTTTCGGCTGTTGTCTTCAACTTCTTTGCTTATCAGTACACTTCAGCTGATGGTTACTTCGGGCCCCTTCAGATGTATTCTGGCCTTCTGAGCTGAACAATTTTCGTTATTCCATGTATATTTCGTACAATATGTTTTTGACATAGCATTTCAACAAATATTAACCAAGTTTTACAAAGTGTATGCAACATTCCTTCGAGACCAAAGAAGAAATTATTTGAAATATTGAGCCAGAGAAAATGAAAAAGAAGCTACCAATGATATTGAAAAATGTATCATTCTAATTTCCACGCGATTAGAAAAATCATTAAAAACCAATGAACTTCTAAAATTTAGTATTAATTGCACGAAGAAAAAAATATATTTTGGCATTTCCTGTTGTCAGTCAATGGCTAGGTCCCAATATTGCTGGATTTAAGCTATACAATTGTATTTTCAGTGGCCAGGTTGAGGAGAAATGATTTCGTTGACTCATTCAATCTCGAAATAGGCTGTAGCTGATCTACCATAATGTTGCTCTTATAGCGAATGCTATTTTGCTCTTCTTGTTGACAAATTACTCACGTAAACAAATTAGTCTGTGGAAATGGTCACAGAGAGAGACAGAGAGAGTGTGTGTGTGTGTGTGGAAGCCTTATTCCTGCAAGAATTGTCTTGCGTGTCATCATTCAAACATGGCTTCCTCGTAGACATGCGAGCTAAATTCTGATCTTTCTTTGTCAAGCACAGATCCTGAAAAAGGGGTAATTTACACATATAAGGGGTTAAATTCGGATTTGGGTGTAAAGAACGAAAAGACTTTTGTGGCTTAAAACTAAACTATACAAAAAAAAAGAGATCTGTGGTTCCGAAATTAGAGGCTTGTGGGCAACTGAGGTCTGTCATATAATGATCAGGGGTTCGCAACAATGTTCCCTCTAAACCTGACATTGCGAATATTGTGATAGAAAGACACCATCTATTGTACCAAGAGCCTGAAATCAAACTATTTGTCGTGAATATCAGGCTCAAGTGTTCCACCAGATTACCAAAATTGAAAATTTGAATTTGCTTTATTCTTAGGCGATATTATAGATTTTTTAGCGTATCATATTTTCAATAACTTTTTTAGAACTTGATTAGAAAGAAAATTTCTTGTCACTGAAAGCGTTTCGCGATGATTTAATTGTCGTTCTCCTTGTTAAAAAAAACAAACTCTAAATTCTAGTGAATTTCTAAATAAGACTTTATGTCGAATCACCGTTGGCCCATAAATGCCTCGCCCGACTAACTAGCCAGGTGAGCCACATATTCTTCCCTCTCTTTGCTCATCTGTGTGTGTCACTGGGAGCTCGAGGTCACATTTCTGGGGTTTCAACCTTGAAAAGAGAGAGAGAGAGAGAGAGAGAGCAAGATAGATAGATAGATAGATAGATAGATATGTATGCTAAGAAACGGGGCTATCTTTAAGCCAATTGAGCCAATTGCTTCCAATTGGTTCCCCGCACCTAAGAGGAACCGTGCAAGGGTGATCAACTCTAGTCTGGTCAAACATATACAGCAACTCATTTGTAACACACACCTAACAACACACTGTAGATTTTACAGATAGCAGCAACGATTCTAATTTTCTGCTAAATTCTTAGACAGTCAATTGTGTTTGTTTATACTGTTTATATTTTTCATTTAAGTTAATTAATCATAGAACAGCGTGAAAAAATCTCTTTTTGAAAATTTTAAGCATGTGTTATGATCGCTGCCCATTCTACCATTGGAATATTGAGTCGATCATAAACTTTATTTATATGTATGAATTTGTACAGACCTTGGTTAAGGCCCCTGCTAAACATGTTTCCAATTGGGGCCCTTCAGCTCCTAAGGCCGACCCTGTGAAGCAATAAGAATCTGGATAACGCCATATTCTTTAGTACATTCGAGCAGTAACGTCCCCTGGTGGAAAGCACAAGAAACAGATAAACAGGGCTAGAGTGGGGCGTTTGTGATGATGAAATGAAAGCCTTCTCTAAAACTGCCCGAAGTGTACCGACCATTTGGTCTACGGCCAAGTCTTTCCATTGTTTCAGGCCCGTCGAAAACTACCTGGGTGACGCAAGACTGATGGCTGGGTAGAAAGGGTGAGAATGGCCTAGCGTCCCAAGATGGCAGAAAACACTTGAACACTTCCGCTCTCTAATCGGTCGGATAATGGCCGTTAAAGGACATTTGTCTTAATTTGTTGCTTTCGTCATTTTGGGAAAAGAAAAAAGAAAAAAAAATTGCGAAAATGGCCGGCGATGGACGGACTACAGGTCGATCATTCTGTGTGATGTGTACGTACGTGTGTAATCCGTACGTGCGTGTGCGTGTGCGTGTGCATTGCCAATTTAGATTTGTTTTCCTATTCAATTTTTTTGAATTCGTGATTCCAATGTAGGTAATTAACGTGTTGTTTGTTTTTTTTTCGAATTTGAGAGTCAAGTGTTGCCAATTCAGATTTTTTTTTTTTCAATTTTTCGGGATTATCTTCTTAATTGGGTGATTGCAGCTATGGTTTGGCCAGCGTTCAAGGGGTTCCAGTGGCTGATTCCACTTACCGACCATCAAAAAAATAGTGACCATAATCTTATTTTGATACGGGTTTCGGTTTTTGGAAGTGTTTTACTGCTTCACCTCTGCCCAGACACCGCACAGAAAGCTGCCGATTGTTGTACAGAATCAATTTTTCGTCTCGTGTCACAATGAGAGAAAAAGAAATAGATCGTTTTTTGTGGTACAAAAGAAAAGGCAGAGCAGATTACAAAACAGCATGGTTTTCGTTCAGCTCGTGCGGGGCCTGTTTATAAAGCAATTGCGTTTTTTCCAATTTGGTGCAATCGTCGAACAACTGTTGAATGGTCAATGTTAAGTTCCTATGCAACCTCATGGGTTTTCGGGTTTTTAGTTTGTTTTTTGTTTTGTTTTGTTTTTTTTTTGCTTAGGTCAGCTTCAATCATCACCATCATCGTCATCAGTCTTTTAACGTTCGAATTGCTCGAATTTGCCTTTTTTTTTCCATCTTTGATATGACTGCCTCTAATAAACCAGAATATTTAATGAAAAGCAAACGTTCAGCTTAAATAAATTGAGCAAAAATCGCTCTTTAACATGGTGAATTGTATGAACACAGTTAAAGAATAGTTTATTCCAAAATAAGCATAGAAATCTAAAATAGCAAAAACTACTATATCTATCTTAGTCTGTTTTTACATATATATATATATATATATATATATATATATATATATATATATATATATATATATATATATATATACATATAAAGCGAAGGTTTCAATCCTGCCTCGCAGTACTGGATTGGATAATGGAAAGTGTATAGCCACACTGAAGAGATGTAATACAGCTGTCTGTGGATGACACAAATACATACATATATATATATATATATATATATATATATATATATATATATATATATATATATATATATATATATATATATATATATATATTCAAACCAGTTTTTTCCATGCGTATGTATGTATCTTTCTATCTATCGCAATTTTTTTATAGTCTGTCGGCCTATTTATTTCTCCTCTTCTGTTATATTTTTCTCCGATCAAACAACAAATTTTGAACAAGTATGTTTCACAGAATTACTTCTGGGGTTCTCTGTTAGTCCCACCCAAAATCTATCGTTAATAATTTTAAAGAACAGAAGTCTGAAAAGGAAAAAAATAAACAAAAAGCTGCAATTCCTGTCTCACCGACTATAAACTCATTTCGTGGTGTTTCGGGTCAAAATTCAACCGCAAATCAACTAAACATTTCAATCTTTCTCCCAAACAGCCGGTCTTGTGAATGTCTTTAGTTTGGCTCCAGATCAGTCAATTCGTGAGATTTCTGTGGCTTTGCCCCAAGTATTTGTTGATGTTGTCAAAAGTTTAAAATAAGAAAAAATTAGCACTAAAGGGCATAGCATTTTGGGCTTGACCGTTAGTCCGCAGTAATCCCTGTTTCAAAAAATAAATGGTATGTAATATAAAATGATATCAATATACAATAACATAAAATCTTGACAAACTACATGTATGGCATAAACTATGTAATGAAAAGGGGGGGGGGTGTTCGATCAACATTACTGGGGTGCCAAGTTAATATAACTGTTTTGTTTTTAAATCCCCGAAACGGTTACATGGTAAACAACTGATATCAACAAGAGACAATGTATACATTGTGCCATACTAAAAAAAAAGTATATGTTAAACAGGGAAAAAACATGGAAGAAAATTACATTAATTGCATCGACAGATATTGGGAAATGGTTGACTGAAGTGACACAAACAGAATTTGAAAAGGTTTTTTAATGTTCAGAATTTTGAGCTGTGAAGCTTTCTGGACTATATATATACATATATATGAAAGAGAGAGACCTAGCCCCACTAATGACTCACCAGACCAACCATATAAATGGGCTACGAATTCTTCTGTCTCTCTCTTTACTCGTCTATATATATATATATATATATATATATATATATATATATATCTTTTCACTTTTTTCAATTTCACTCTGTAGTCTGCTGTGATAACGACGTCTACCATAACAAACAAAGCGTTCAGAGCTACCTCGAAAACTATCTCGTCAAAACAAGTCAATTGTAGACGAGCTAATTATCAATTAATTAATACAGAAGTAATTATGGGAGTTGAACAATTTTATTTGCTCGAGTGAAGTCTTCAAATGACAACAAAACGGCTGATATCTATCATTCTATTTCTGTATTTGTTTTCTCTTATCTATAAAACTATGCACATTGATACTTACATGGGTTCTATTTATGCTCATGTCTATAGGTATGTGTTAGCATTTACTCCTGTGAGTGTTTTGATATTTAGATTTATGTTACAGTAAGGTTCTTGAAAGCCTTCTGGATTTTCTGAATTTCCTAAACATTTTCTGTAATTTCATATTTCAATCTCTGTTGTAATGGTTAACAAGCTTGTGATTCTGACTATTACTACTGTAAAGAGTTCAATCCTTTCTGGATGCTCCCCTACTGAGGCCTTGAGTCAAAATTAATTAAACTTGCAAAATATCAGGTATATTCTGCTTCAGCATATATTTACCAAGTTTTACTAAGTTTAACCAAGTTTGACACGAGGCCACGATAGTGGACACCCAGTAGGGATCGAACACATTGCGCTAGAAGCGGTCAGCTTGCTGATCATTATTACACTAAATCCCTAGGGATTCCACGAAAAACACTGGTTTCTCAATCCTGCTGTAATATATATATATATATATATATATATATGTGTGTGTGTGTGTGTGTGTGTGTGTGTGTGTGTGTGTGTGCGTGTGTGTGTGTGTGCCCATTCATTAGATTCTGTTTGGAAATCTGAGAAATTATAAAGTTATATTGCATTTTCAAAGATGGCGTAAAAATCCGCTCAAATGTATTACACGTTAAATCCATTTGTCAAGAACATATCTTTTATTTATTCAATTCATTTCGAATGACTGAAGAATTAGCATATTTCCCAGCTTCAAGGGCGCGTCCAAATTTTGACTTGCAAAATTTTGGGAAAAAAGAATATACATAATTTCAAGGTCTCACTCACCACTTTCATCTACCTGACCAAGATATTTCATCCTTTAAAGTCAAGGTTGTTTGAAGGTAATGGAAATACCGGTAATATTAATAAACATCTAAATTGCTATTAGTGTACGTATATTTTTTATCATTTATGATTTTTTTTTTTATACTTCCTTCAGAGTTCATAAACAAGAGTTCAGATTACTGACTACCTTAGATTGCCTTCTTCAGGGTTTAGGATAAGCTTTTAAAAAAATAACCTTCATCCTTTTCGAGATTATTTTTGGGGAAAAATGGCGTCTTCAACTTTAGGTAATAAAGTAATCATCAATTTACAGAAAGTTACGCTTAGTAAATATCGGATCAAATGTGAAATTCGGCAGATATTCACTACTGTTTAGTGAGTTGAATCCTCACAGAATGACTCTCTATTGTGACCAAGTACTAGACCAAGTTAAGCTTAGTTGATACCTGGACTGGGGTCGTACTTTTACTTTACGCTAATAAAGCATAATGACGTCAGTACTAAGAAACCCAAGTCTATAAAACAGCACTTCAATACTAAGGTACAACAGCCAGCAATAAGGTGCGCCTCTTTAATACCATCATCATCATTAGTTTTTTAACGTCCGTCGATGGACATAGATCTCCCCCAGGATCCGCCACATTTCTCTCTCATGAACGTAGCAGAGCCAGTATTTTCTAAATTTGTTCTCCAGGGATCCATGTTGTGAGTCGTAATGTCCATCGGTTGTCCGTCATTCTTGCAATATGACCTGCCCATTGCCATTTAAGTTTTCTAATAGATTCTATAATGTCTCGGACTCCCATTTTCTTCCTGATATACTCTGTTGTTTTGAGATCTCTCCTTGTAAGGTTGAGCATCATTCTCTCATGTGTACGTTGCATGCTACTCAGTTTTCTGTCTGTCTCTTGGTTAGGTTCCATGTTTCATCTCCATAAGTGACTATTGGGAGGATGCTTTGGTTGTATACTCTTCTTTTTAGAATCATCGGGATCTTGTTTTTAAACGTTGAGCTTGTTCTGCCAAAGGCTTACCATAACACACTATTATACTAATGTCTATATCCTCTCTTCTGTCTCTACAGACAATGGAACAGCCCCTCCATCCACATGACCCGGCGTAGAAGTATGGAGTTCCTGCGATACTCAGTCGTCAGAATCCTCCTCGTTGATGTAGATACGGCCAGCGTCAGCTTGACTGCAAGAGCAACTTGAAGAAGGTCAAAAAGCATTAAGGGTCTCCAACTCCCCGACTTGGAATCAGGGCTGTCTAAAAACCCAATCTGCCAAACTTTTTTTCATCATGGATGGATATGTCTCTTCCCTAAGGGCGAAACAAAGATGCAATTGCCCAAAGATGAATGAACTCGCCAATAGACGGGAAGAGATACTTTTCTCAAGAGCATGAGTGCGAATGGAACACGAATGCTTCAAAGTCAGTTTGAACTCGGCTCGCCACGGCCATTATCCGAACCGTTACCGACTATGCCAATCGCGCTGCCACGGTTCTCTCTCGTTTCTAATGTACGTCTTATGCAACCAGTATGGAGATACGCCAATCCAAAACACTATAATTACGACCCGGTAACTGTTGATCTACGGTGCAGCTATTTATATCCAGGCGTTTGCTAATTTTGATTTAGTTTGATACAACGCCAAATGTGTGGAGCACCCCTTCAGGATCGAACTCACTACAGCTGTGATGGTCGGCGGAACAAGTTGCCCCAAGGCGAAAGATTTATCCCAACTATTTAATGCGTAATCGTGAATGTGAATGTGTGCGCGCGTGTGTGTATTTTGGGGAGGGCTGCGTGTTTGTCATGGAAATCGATTTTAGGGATTAAGTACATGATAATGTCTCCAGAAGTAGATATCGAACATACAAAAAACCTGGGAATTGAGAAGTAAGAATACACCGTATGAACCGACATACCCCTATCCCCGTTTCCGTCACTGGTGTGTGTGTGTGTTTTTGTGTGTGCAAATGTGACTGCGTATGTACGTATATGCGTGTGCGTGTGCTTGTGCAGTTGTGTGTGTGCGTGTCCATTTCCGTCAACCCATGTGTTACCCTCAACCGTCCAATTATTCTTGCGTAATGGAATTCCCGTGTAAATTTCGAGAAGTTCGCGAGAATGAGTACTCGGTTGTTTTTGCCAAATTTTCTCAATGAACGAAAATGAAACGAAATGAATGAACGGACGGAGACGCGAAAGGGCGAATTAACATCTAAATACGTTTCCGGTGGACGTCTTTCAATAGGACTGAAAAGAGTCCCGGTCACGTGACCCAAATCGGTGCCGATGACGACCAATGAACTCAATGGCTTAAGCAAAGCAGAAGCCGACCCCATGAAATATAACACGAAATGATTTTATTTGTCAGTTATTTATTTATTCATCTATTGCAGCGTGTGAACTGAATATAATACCCCGGAAAGCCAGAAAACAAAAACTAAGATAGCACTCAGAAAGTGCATATTTCTACCAATAGCATTTTCACGAAAAGCTGTATGAAGATCAGTTCATAAGTGGCTACGTTGCAATAGGGTGGTAATTGTAAAAAAAAAAATCCCTGGATCCATTACAAAATTTGGTCAATTCTTCGTTATCCCATTGTTCGACTCCCAACGAAATTTCATTGAAATTTATGGAGAACTTCTGGAGATATTGTGAGGGCAAACATGAGTGAATGCATAGAAGTACTAAAAAACGAAGAAAATATCTCTCAATCGAAATAAATTTCTGAATCTACACCCAAATTTAACCAATTCTTCCTTGCCCCATAGTCAATCCTTCGACAAATTTCCATTGAAATACATTGAGAACTTTTAGAGATATTGTGTGGGCAGACAGACCCATATACAAACAGACTGACACAAGCGAAGTAAACAAATCAAAGAAAAAAATTAATTAGCAACAGTTTTTTTTTCTTCTTTTGTTCCAGTCTTTCTATGGATTCAATTGCAAAAAGCACAAAGCATTTTTAACTTAGCTTAACACTTTATTTCAACGTTTGTGACTAGACGGTGGGTGGTGGGATGGGGTCTTGTGTATTATGCAATCTGTTAAACTTGAATAACAAATTTAGCAGCTATGATCAGGCGTGATCAAGCCCCCAACCTGTTCAGGTAAAGCACGATTGGGATTTTTTTAAAAATATCTATATTTTTTATTAAATAAATAATTAAATCTTATAATCAAAAAGATCAAATAATTCCAAATAATCATGAATTAACGTTTGAAACAAAGATGTATTTTTTTTTTCATCTGATATAAATAAGATGTCTTCCGTCTTATTCTGTATAACTACTTTATTAATTGGTTCTATGTAAAATACCTTTGATCAATTTTTAGAGGCGTTCTTGAATCGGTTGGTCGGTCGGTTGGTCGGTCGGTCGGTCGGTCGGTCGGTCTCCATAGTGTTTCTCAGCTGTTTTATGTCAGATTTACTTGAGACTTGTACGGAATGTGTCAATTGGGGATCTGCTTTTTACTTTAAAAAATATTCCACTCAGGGTCATGTAACCTTGGAATAATGACATTTATACTTTGTGTTTTAAAATCTGAACTTCCTGGGCTGTTTCAAGTCACATTTACTTGAAACTCAATAGAAAAGTCTTCTTCGATATGATGTCTCTTACCTGACCTCATCTACTTCTCAGGGTCACGTGATCACGTGATCTGGCTATAGCGACGTTTTGAACTGTACGGTAGACCCCTCATTGAACTTTCGGTCCTTGTCATTTAACTCTCTTGTCAGTTCTAGTGCCAAAAGGCTGCAACTCAAATGTAAGTGAAAAAAGCCCAGGTCACACACTGATTCTTTGGTTCTTGATCTTGGAATTTTTTCTCTTTTCCACAAATTCATTTGCAAAAATAAACTTAACCACTTGGATTCCACCCTGCTCACTCTCCCTTCGCAACCCCTGCCCATTACTCCCCCTTTGAACCCCACCTTGCTCAATACTTTGGATCCGCCGCTGGTAAACGTTCAAATTAACTACGAAAAACAAGCTTGTAACACCAGCGTCTTGATTAATCACACTTAAAGATCATGGGTGGCTAAATAGACAGGAACTTTAGCAGCGGATAGAATTAATTAACTCAGTTTCCCCTTTGACTTTTGGAAGCTCAAAAACTGTCTGCAAGACAATCTTGCTACTAACTGTTCCACAGCGGGACGCATCCGAATATGTTTATAAATACAGGTACCTCCTGCTTTCACCACTTCGCTTTCATGAAAGACCTTAAGCTACCATAGCTTTGATCTGTATCTGTAGGGGCATCTGTGCTTCATTCTGATTTATTTTGTGCGTCCTTTGACGAGATTTGTCCTATGGTATCAGAAGATCACGCGAGAATTCGTGAGGGTGTTTCACTTAGTTTCAAAAAGACATTTTGGGGGATCTGGAAACACTAAAAATATCCCATATAAATTAATGATGATCGCTTCTTCGTTTCACGTCATTTGTAATCTCAGCTTAAACTGGCACAAGGACATGGATCATACACATGACAGTAGGAAAAACCTGGCCTAATAGCAAGACTAGCTTATTAACCATCTCATTAGCGCAGGTTTCGGCTAATTACCGTGTAATAAATAAAATCTATTCGGTATAAGTTACATTACCTCCGTCCCCGATTTTATCAACAAAGTGTTTCACGCATATTTAACCACAAAAAGGTACATTAGCTATTGAAAGTTACCTTTAGAAATAAAAATCTACTACCATAATGGTACAATGCAATGCTATAAAATGCACTTAAACACGTAATTCTCAGCAGACAAATTGATTTCCAATATTTTCGTACATTTCCATGGACACAATAGTAAACGTCTGAAAGTAAGTGGTTCTACAACTTGGATGTGAAATAACAAATCACATATTGAAATATTTGTAATTACCTAGATTAAAATTCATATTATGAAGACGCTAGGGAGAATTATAGCGTCAAAGTATTAAACGATTTAACAACGTGACACATTTAATGCACACATTATAAGGAATGCGTACGCATAAGAATTATGCACAAAAATCTCGTGAGTCCTGAAGAAAACCTATCTTTATTCGAAGGTGTCAACCAAATCTATAACTAAAACAGTCAACATAGGTTTCTTCCAGTTTTCAAGTTGATCTGTCAGGCAGGCTATGTATGTAGGTATGTATGTATCATAGTACCTATGGGGCAAGAAAGCTGCAAATTTGAAATCTTACTCCGATTGTGTCTAGGAAAAAACGCCTTTTTTTTTTTTTTTTGCTTTTTAACCCACCCAAATTCATTTTTTAGATGGAGGCAGTTTGCAATGTAAATTCATGTGGAATTAATCCCTTAGTTAGAGTCTGCTTGATTTTTAAAAATTCAGACTATTATAGTGATCAGTGCCTGACAAAAGGCGAGTGAATAAACTTATTCATTGATCCACTCTTATCCATTTTTTTTTCAATTGATTACCCCAAACACGGGATGGTGTTTGTTTTAACCTTCATTACCCAATCCTCAAACCCAAATTTTAGCTCTGGGGCAATACACCCTTATTTCCCGACGCCTGCTATCGCTAGATGCTACAAATACATTTATGTGGATAAATACTGAGCTCATCTTTATCACCATCTATCTTTTATCACCCATTGCTGTTTGATTTTCATAATTGAGTCTCTGATATCTTGGACTCTTGTTCTTCCTTAAATATATTTTGCTATCTCGTGATCTTTCCATGTAATGTTGAGCATGATTCTTTCATGTGTACATTGCATTGTTCTCAGTTGACGTGTCAGTCTCTCGGTTAGGATCCATGTTTCAGCTCCATAGGTGACTATCGGAAGGATGCATTGGTTGTATACTCTTCTTTTTAGGATCAATGGGACTTTCTCATTCTTGAAGGTTGAGCTTACTCGGCCGGAGGCTTGCCATCTTAGAGTGATTCTTCGCTTGATTTCTTTTTCCTTTTTAGACCAAAACAATGAGGGCGTGGAGATTGTGCTGTACCTATTTTCTGTGCGGGTAAGGTCTACCTACCTCGAAATCAGCATTCGAAACCCTACCTTTACTGGTGGGTATACACTACTATCCCAGCCACTGAGTAGACCGATTCAACCCTTTTGAAACTCTAAGGATATACTGGCTCCTTCCGCTGTCCGGAAGTAAACCCCCCGCAAAAAAATCTTTTCTAAGCCGAAATGGCTTAAACAGGAAAAACAATTATGACTGATTTATAAGCGAAAAAAATGTTCAGCGTTCCTAGATCCAAATAAATGGCGATGAGGGTATGTTAGACCGGGTCGTCGGCGACTGGCTTGGTTGTAAATACAGCAGATTGAAGTGTAGGAGAGAAGAGGACACCACGTACTACTTCTATAAGGGTCCGCTGCAAAACGAATCCTGAATGGTATTTTCGATTTTCATCTTTTTTCGTAGAAGCGAAAAAGAGACATAAAGTGAACTTTCGAAAACCTGGCAATACTCGAATATATATGTACTGAGAGTGGTGATTGTAATCTTTTCCTTCGCATTTAATTCAAAACAGGCATAAACTATTTTTGAGTGGGGAGACTACCATCGTGATAATAGCAAATAACGGATTTTAATTATACAACCCTAACTCTAACGCTAACTGTGAACCTAAATTATATTCTTTGTAGTTAAGTTTCATAAAATGCAGTTTTAAATGGTTAGGTTTCTCTACACTCATTTGAAGATTCAATTTTTTTTAAACGAATTCACGGACAAGGCTTTTAGAAAATGAAAAAAATAAACTATGATAAGAGAAAATTTGTCAAGGAAAAATACCTTTCTGAGACAAACAAACGCAGTGCAGTGAAGTCAAATGTTGTGAATTTAACGCAGAAAAGATTATATATATATAATGCTCTTCCAACATGGAATGGAGCACTCTGATGGATGGGGAATCTATGCGTTAATAAATACATTGCTTAAATTTAACCTTCCTGAAACTAAGGTACTGGACGGGATAATGGATATAAACTTTATTATTACAACTCTTTATATTGCAACTCTTCAGGGTGGCTATAGACAATC
>OY735225.1:25697993-25770493 GCA_963457665.1 Thysanoteuthis rhombus | reverse complement strand
TATTAAATCATATTTTATTTCCTCTTATTCAAGCATGAATTATGTATGAATTAGATTCATTAGCAACTTTGACGTGTCTATTAGTTAATTTGTTTGAAAATCAAAACGTTTTAAACATTCTATGGAAACTCTGTTTTTACCATTTTTTTTTCTTTTTAGGAACTTCAACGATGAAATAAGAACCATAAGTTCAACAGTGCTTCCACCATCCTTACGTCCATTTCTGTGATTTCCATAGCCTGAATCAAAAAGTTACATACATCTGTAAATATATATATATATATATATATATATATATATATATATATATATATATATAGAGAGAGAGAGAGAGAGAGAGAGAGAGAGAGAGAGAGAGAGGGGGGGGAGGAAACAAACAGATTGACAGATACAGACAGATGGGAAAGTTGGGGAGGATTAAACTCCTTAAATCTTTCCCCAACTTCCCCTTCTCTCTCCCTCTGCCTTCCCCCGAAAAGCTTCCATTGAAATGGGTTCTCCGAGTAGTTAAAGTTTGAAGGCAACGCTGGGGCTGTGATAAAATGATATTCAAATTGTCCAATGATGGGACTGGGAACAGGGATTACATGCTTTCACGCTATGATGTGAGATGTTGTCATGATAATTCATCATCGTCATCATCATCAATCAGCCATTTAGAGACTGTTGTTTGACTTGAGCATTCCACCTGTTTGTTTTGTTTTTTGTTTTTGTTTTTAGCTTGTTTTTTTTGTTGTTGTTGTTCTTGTTGCTTTGATTTTTTTAGCGTCACGATGCCAAGATATTCTTAACTTAGCCTGATCGTCATGCCATCTCTCTTTTTGGCAACTGCAATTTCGCCCATGCTTTCAATGGGTCCACCTTGTGAGTCATGATGTCCAGCAATTGTCAGCGGTATTCAAGCTGAGTTCCCACGTGACTATTGTAGCGTTTACGCGAAACAAAGTGACATTTTCGCAGTATATTCAATAATTCTCTATTACATAAGTGATTCCTTCACTCCTTCCTCTGTACTGAATAATCATTTAGGAAATTCTTAACTAATCATGACTCTGAACTAAATTTTAAGTACTCATTTTGTGCAGTTAGGTTAAAATAAAAAACATCTTGGTTATTTTGATACAGACGCTGGTCATTCAGTAGTCGTTCATTCGACTATTTTTCCTCGGTAAGTTTCGTTGTTACGAGTGTGTATTTTCTATTTGAGTTTGTACACATTCAGATAATTCCATAAACAAGGACCGAATCGAATAGTTAGTGACGTATATATATATATATATATATATATATATATATATATATATATATATATATATATATATGTATGTATATATATATATATTTAGAAGGGAAAGTTGTTTTTTTAAAAGGAGGTTTCAAGAAAATTCAATTATTGGAAAGGGTCCCCTGAGTGGTTAAAGTTTGAAGGCAGCCATCTTATAGCTTTACTACAAGACCTGTCATTGTCATTCAAGATTGCTAATGGCTTTTAGGATATATCTGACATCTAATTTGTTTGATTGTTTATTCTTTACATATTCTTAGGGGTTTTTTTTTCATCTTTCTATGTTATGTTCTGTGTGATTTTGCTCCGGTACGCATTGCATGGTTCTTAGTTTGAAAGCCATTTTCTTGGATAAGTTCCATGTTTTTACTCCGTATGTGACTACTGGGAGAGTGCTCTGGTTGTATACCGTTCTTTTTAAGGCCAAGGGTATCTTGTTCTTTAAGATCAAACATGTTCTACCGAAATCTTACGAACATGGGGTGATTCTTTTTTTTTTTTTTTTTTTTTTTGGCTCGATTTCTTCTTTTGTGGATTCCATGAAGAATCATTGTCCCAGGTAGGCGTAGAGATCTACTGTCCTCGACTGTACGGTTTCGATTCTTATTGTTACATCTCTATCTTCGACGTCACCGAATGACAGAAGTGAAAGGATCATACGACAGGTCGTGACGTAAACACCTGCGACGATAAAGCATAACGTCACGAAGAAGTCAGTCGAAATGTTGCATGCAACAAAATGGCGATTCGAACAGTGAAACCACAAACCGAAAGACCATGTTGATAATGTGAACAACAAGAAGGGGCTCAATCAGAAATTTGAAAAAAAAACTTTGAATTTGCTGGAATCGTTTATATGAGGTCTGTCTGGAAAGTGTCCAACCATTTCGAATACGTCGAGAAAAGGGAATGGAAGTGTGAGATATCCCAAGAGGAGTATGCTATTGCCCTAGGTAGGCTTTTTTCGTTATTTTTAAATAACTTGATACTTTCTGGGGAAACCACGTATCACATATGTACATTATATATATATATATATATATATATATATATATATATATATATTATTAATGCTCCTCTATTCAGAGTTGAGTACTCTCTAAGTGAGGTAACTCATCCATTGTAAGCTTATGCAATGCTCTTCCATAGCAATAGAGCACTCTGGTGGATGAGGAGTTTCCACGTAAATGAATATATTGCTTAAATTCAGCCTTACTGACCACCCAGTTCCGTAGTCCAGAGGTAAGATATCGGCCTCCGATGTGAGGGTTTCATTTCTGCTTCGCGGTACTGGATGGGATAAAGTCTATAGCCACACTGAAGAGATGTAATGCATCGAAACAGCTGTCTGTGGATGACACAATTATGTATATATATATATATATATATATATATATATATATATAAGGACATGTACCTGGTGAATGTCAACATTCCGTGCCACTTGCACTCTTCAACAACCGGCTGTTCGTTGTTTCCTCTGGATTCTCAGAATAACCAGCTCATTTACTTTTGAATAACGTTTATTACAATCCAATCAGGTTTGATGGTTTCCTAGGGTCTAACGGTTCTAACCATTACTACTCTGTGTGTAAAGCGACCGTAATCTCAGACTTACCGTCCTTTCTCTTGGACTGCAAATCGAGCCTGATTATTCTACTTAATTCTTATCCAGCCTGAATCCCAGTTCATTTTAGCGTATATTTATTTATGTATTTTAACGCTCAATACAATCTCTTCATACTTATGAAAGCGTCTAGTGTTAGGGTTAGGTTTAGTGGCCGCGGATATTAGTATCAAGATATTCATAGTAGTTTTCAAGAACTAGCAGTTTCTGGAGCAAGAGGACGTTGTAGGGGTGATTCTGCTCTAGTTTTAACTGACGATAAAATTTAGTTGTCTTTTAACCCATTTTAACCGTTATTCGTATTTTCTTATTTTATGAAATCGTTTAATTTTAATTCTTAATAAACTAGTATTGACCCACTCTGGTGGATGGGGAATTCTTGTGTAAATAAATATATCGCTTAAATTCAGCCTTACCAACCGTCCAGCTCCATAGCTCAGAGTCTATAGCCTCACTGAAGATATGTAATACATCGAAACTGCTGTCTGTGGATGACACTATATATATATATATATATATATATATATATATATATATAAACAAAGGTTTCGATCTAATCTTGTGGTACTGAATGGGATATTGGATAGTCTATAGCCACAATGAAGAGTTGTAATACAACAAAACAGCTGTCTGTGGATGACTCAATTATTAATTATCATATATATATACATAATGATGAGAGCGAGAGACATGAGATATCTACATTCACCGGGTACATGTCCTTGTAAATATTACTTTTTTTTTTATAAATTAATAGCTTTATTGTGTGTATTGCGCACTGTGATTAAAGATCTGCATCAGATAACATCTGTTCTCATTCGTTTTCTGTTTTGTTTTTCTTCTTACGAATTGAGAATATATATATATATATATATATATATATTCTGGTAATATATATATATTCTCAAATATATGCATTATATACATATATGTACATATATATATATTCTCAAATATATGCATTATATATATATACATATATATATATATATTCTCAAATATATGCATTGTATATATATATATGTATATATATATATATATATATGTGTGTGTGTGTTCTCAATTTGTATCAAACTAATGGAAACAGATTTTGTCTTTTGTAGATGTTTAATCACTCAATTTAACACAGTAAATAGAGCTTACAAAATGTTTTAAAAAAAAGAATTACAAGGACAAATACCCGATGAATGTTAACATTTTACGTCTCCCACACTCATCAGCAACCAGCTGTATGTTTTTTCTTGTGTATTATGAAGATAAATAGCCCATTCACACTTGAATAACGCATTTTACAATAATCCAATCGGAGGTGAATGTTTCCGAAAGCCTAAAGATTCCAACCGCACCCTACAAGGTGTAGACCCTGTATACGTTAAAATACTGCAACACATATACAACCACAGCAACTCATTCATTAGGCTTCATAAAGACTCTGAACCGTTTCAGCTCCAAAAAGGAGTAAGACAAAGTGATACCAGCTCACGCAAACTCTTTACAGCCTGCCTTTACAGTCTTCCAGAACATAGACTGGGAGAATAGAGGAATCCATATAGACGGCGAATACTTGAACAACCTTAGATTTGCAGACACCATTGTCCTATTCGCAGAGAACCTACGCGACCTCCAACTAATGCCTGATGATCTAAACAAAGAAAGCAAGAGAGTCGGCCAACACATGAACTTCAGTAAAACAAAAATTATGTGCAATAATCATATTGAGAATAGGAACATAACTGTCAAGATAGAAAATGCAAAACTCGGCAAGGTAGATCACCATATCTACCTTGGACAACGAATCTCTATGAGACCCTCAAAAGAGGAGGAAATCAAGCAAAGAATCACTTCGGGATGGAAAGCCTTCGACAGAGCAAGCACAACTTTAAAGAATAAGATGATCCCAATAATCCTAAAAAGAAGAGTATACAACCAATGTATTCCCTCGATAGTCACTTATGGAGTTGAATCATAAAACCTAACCAAGAGACAGACCTGCAAGCTGAGAAGCACGCAACGTGCACATGAGAGAATCATGCTCAACCTTTCATGGAGAGATCACAAGACAGTACAGTATATAAGGAAGAAAACGGGTGTCCGTGACATTATAGACACTATCAAAAAACTCAAATGGCAATGGGTAGGCGATGTTGCAATAATGAAAGACGACTGATGCACATCACGTCTTACAACATGGATCCCCAGAGATCACATAAGAAACCGAGGCCGATGGAACACAAGATGGAGAGATGAACTGGATACATTCAGGAAATACTGGCTCCGAGATGCCTATGATAGAGAATTGTGGCGAATCCTGGGGAAGGTCGATGTCCAACGACGGACGTTAAAAGACTGATGATGATGTATAAAGACGATCTATCAGGCTTTCTTCACTTCTCCTGAATTACAAAAAAAAGACGCTCTATGATCATTCTATCAGACGTTCAGTCAAACTAATTTTCCCGTATTTTGATGTCCTATATCATATTTTCGTACTTAAGAAATCATCTAATGTCAAGGTTAGAGAGAGAGAGAAAGAGAGAAATGCAAGTGCAGGTGAATTTCCTCTCGAATGATGAATTATTAATGATTCATCTAAAAGAAATATCATTATCTCTCTCTACAGAGAACATAACTAATCAAAGTCGTTTAGATGATATTGTGTCCATGTTATGTATTCTGGAGTCTTGCAGGTGTCATAAGTGAAAATCGCGTGAGTGAATTGATGAAAGGAGTTTGAAACGAATACTCACGACATTACAGATTACCAGTTTAGGTTTCCTGATTCGACAAGGAATGTCGACCCCTGAAAATTGTCGAAATGAACGTGAATGTCGCCTCTCGGTCGGTGGCATTTTGTTATGAAAGTTGTCTGTGGGATTAAGGGCATCTAAATGTCAGGTGGACGGGTTCACAGGATGAGAGCAAGGATAGTAGAGAAGAGGCCATAAAAGTGCTGTTCCATTATAAACGTGGGGTTTAGAGAAGGAGAAATATAGAACAAACATTAAATCCAGATTGCTATCCCCGCCTGAAAATACTGGTTACTCCATTAAACAAATTGAATTTCCTGCCCCTGGTATTTCACCGAATAGCATAGTATGTATACAGGAACACCTCGTATTGCAGTTTTGATTCGTGTGGTTTTTGATGTTGTACGTTTGAGGCTTTACTGTACAAACAAATGAAACTAAGAATAAGTTGAAAACAGAAAAAAACAGTATTATGATAAGATCTTGGACAGTGTGAGTTTGAAAGGGACGAAAATCTATTCGGGGAATACCTGCAGAGGTGATATAGTACAGTCCTCCAAAAATATACAAAATCCCTCAGTAGAATATGATAGCTGTTGGTATAGGTAGCTAATAATGATTTATAAATGTAAAGCACCCAGTGAGTCTCTAAATCACTGCACACTAGTGATGATATGTAACGCCTGCAATAATTCGGGGAATTCGACCATGAAAGTAAGTTACCCTTACTACTAATTTGCACCATCTCCTTCGAATAAGTCACCTTGTACATAAATACACTAGCTCACAAAGTGAAGCAGCAAACATAAGTGCTGCAGTCTACTCATTTTCTGCACATCAGTAAATTTCCCTTAACTACTAGATCGAACCGTATATATATATATATATATATATATATATATATATATATATATATATATATATATATGGGGGGGTTGTGTGTGTGTGTGTGTATTTATGGATATGAAATTGTATTTACCAGTGTATGTAAACACACATACATACACACACACACACACGCATATCTAATCCATACACAGAGGCGCACACACACATATTCATTGAAACAATGAAACAAGTTCAGATTTATCTGATTACATTGTTCTATCTCTCCGAATTTGTTCGTTTATACGCACATACTTACTATACTCACACACCACACACACACACACACACACATGCATTCATACTTCGTACAGTTATTACAGTGTGGGCAATAGTTAGGTGAGAGTGATTTAGACGAGTCCCCACTCACCCACTCCCTTCTCCGTCTCAAGACATTTTATTTTGCAAAATATCTGGCAATAGGTCAGCTTTCGACTTGCTGTCGATCGCGTGACCAAATTTGTCACGTGTAAAATGGCGTCAAAATGGCGGTGTCGTGTACGGCCACCTGATTGGCCAGGCCCAAATCTACCTTGACAAGCAAAGAGGATTTATCGTGGTATTTTTATTACGCCTTTCGTTGCCTTCCTTGTGCAACTATTGATTTCTCTCCTTGTCTTTGATATAATTAACTCAATTATTCGTCTGCCAGATTTCAGATCTCCCCCAATCCGGTAATAGAAGAAAACGCCTGCCACAATGAATATACTAGGTTGCCAAGAATGGTTTGTTATTTATAGATAAAACTGTTTAAAAGTGGCTAAAATAGACTACATTTTTCCATTTTCAGCTAGCTTTATAGCTAAAGAAATTATGTATAATAATTGGAATAGGTAACCTTTGGATCCGTGAAGTGTGTATCTCCAGGTGTAAGCAATTATATAGTTTTTTGATAGCGGGAATTTTTTCAAAGAAATTATCAGTAAGAGTGTCGACGACTGTTCATAGTAAAAGCTAAGTTTTTAGATTGATATAGTAGAAACGAATATAGTAAAAAATGAAAAAAAAAAAATTAGAAAAAATATCTCAATACGGTATTTTGATACGGATCAGATGTCTTAGACATTGAAATACCGTACAGAGATCTCTTACCTACGTTTTTTTTACTATGTACTCTCAGGTATTGGTCAAGTTTTGACAACCAAACTTTTAGGCCGAAAATTGGGGGTCGACTTATGTTTGAGTAATAATTTCGTAAGTTTGACATTCAAACGTAATGAGGACTAGGACTTGGCTTCAAAAATGAAAGATACTTGATGGTCACTACCAGCAAATAAATCAAAGGTTGAAATATATATATATATATATATATATATATATATATATATATATATATATATATATATATTAAAGCGGCTACCCTATTGGAAGCAAGTTCGATTCCAGCAGCAGCCCAATTTTCTTCAATTGTTTATTCTATTTACGTTGTCTAAATAGGGTGATATATTATCCGTGTAACAACAGGAGATCATTTCAAATAAGTTTCTATATGATATAACGCAATTTACAATTTGTACTCTCAGACCAAATATGCCCATTGCTCAAACATACATACATATATATATATATATATATATATATATATATATATATATATATATATATATATATATATATATAGTAGAATGTGGATTCGCTACACAAACTAGCTCATTTTTTTGCCTTCGTCGGGCATCATCAGACGAGGCCCGACGAGGGCAGAAACATGAGCTAGTTCGTGTAGCGAATCCACAATCTACTATTTATTTCCAGCTCTACTCTAAAACAACTTAACTTCAAGAGTAAAAAGTTGTATGTATCGAGCTCTCTATGAAATAAACCCATTACATTTCAGAAGTGGCTTTATATTATTGATATATTATTATATGTTATACTGCTAGCCTGATTTGTACCACATATACTGTGTATATATATATATATATAAATATATATATATATATATATATATATATATATATATATATATATATATATATATCCTAGAAAGATTTGCAATTTCAAACATTAAACTCATCAACAAAAGTTTTTCATATGTATATATATGTATATATATATATATATATATATGTGTGTGTGTGTGTGTGCGTGTGTGTGTGTGTGTGTGTGTAAAGCTCGCTTATCAAATAAAAGTATTTCATAATTAAACCCCAGAACAAATTATTGATGAAAAGTTTACACTACTTTTATTGCACTGAACAGATACAATCATCTGAAGATTGAATATCATCTTCGAATATCGATGCTGCAGGATATTTTTGCTCAAATTTGAAGCCATTGTGCCTATCGCTTTTAACAATTTCTTTTGTATTTCATAAGAATTACAACATTCATTTTGCCTTCTTAGTCCAAATTTAAATGTTTATAGTGCATTTAGTACTTATAATTCCATTCTATTTCTCCATGCTCAATCAATTATGTTTATCTTACTTCAGCAGTTGAGTGAGGTAAAATCTAGCCATTTTTTGTAGATTTCCGGCGACTAAATTGAGGAAATAACAGCCAGAACTAGCCGAAAATGACTAATTTGGCAGTCCTACGATGACTGTGTTGTTCTGAGAGTGTCTTTAATCTCTCTCTCTCTCTCTCTCTCTCTCTCTCTCTCTCTCTCTCTCCTATTAGCTTTCTTTCTGTCTTTATCTTTCTTCCTTCGCCTCTTTCTGTTTCTCTCTTTCCTTCACTCCCCTCCGTCTATTTCTCTAATCTATTTTCCTTCCTCTTTCCTTACTTTTCTCAGAAGAACGCTTTATTGAGAAAAAAAAACACCCAGAGAGCTCATACCTCTGCTAACGCCACCGCCACAAAGAAAAAACTGAATGAAAATCAGTTTATATATAATTAAGATGCATGGGTGGTAACAGTAGAAATTTCCTGGATCCACGACCCTTCATATCTAATCAATTATTTCTTCGCCTATGGCTCATCCTCCCACAAAATACCATTGAAATTCATTGAGAACTTTTTTTAGGCATTATGTGGACAGACAGACAGACGGACAGAGTGAATATATATATATTCATATATACATATACACACACACACACACACACATATATATATATATATATATATATATATATATATATATATATATATATATATATATATATATAAATATATATATATATACACCGCTTCCTGCTTCGACGGCAAAGGTATTAAATCCTCTAATTGGTTGTAACTAAATTTAGTGATTAATTCATCTGCTCTCTCTCTCTCTCTCTCTCTCTCTCTCTCTCTCTCTCTCTCTCTCTCTTTTATCGATTGTATACCCCCTTCCCTCTCTTGCACGCGCTTTCATCGATTGTATCCTGGCCCAATAGTATCTTTTCATCAATCAATCTATTTTTGTCTGTGATATTATTAAAAATCTTTCCGGGTCCTTCTTGTCTCAACCCTCTTGATATTAACTTTTTAGGATGTTCATCTATTCCTGTAACGACGCAACATTTTCTCCATCTCCCGATCTGTTAATGGTATATGTTTTGACTTTGGTTTTGGATTAAATTGTTTATTGTAGGGAACACAAAGTGTCCGACTTTTCCCATACAATCAGTTTGAAAAAAAAAAGTTTCACTGTTAAACAAAAATTAAACAAATCCAGTTAGAATTTAGAAAAGGAAAAATATTTTTTTCCATATTATAGAATTAATGAAACTAGGACAGTGTTCGTTCCGAAATTGCATCGTCGGAAGGGCACGAGAGTTTTGGTGAGTGGAAGAGCCGCTAACAATTGCCATGTTGAATAATTTTCCACCATCGCATACGAAACTACGACTTTGAAGTATTTCAGTTACCTCTTTAAGAGTGGCCAATCATTGTATTTCTATAACTTTTGATAGAAGATCTAAAATCTGTAATTTTTCTCCGATTTCTTGAGAAGTGCTGATCAAAAAAAAACTTTAAACTCATCATTGTATTGCTTTGAGTGTCGATCTATACATTAGGTGAATATTAACTTCGTACAACTGCCGGTTGTCGAGTAATATTGTTGCATTGAATTTCTCGAAAGCTGTTGGCCCAAACAACTGCAAACTCGACCCTGAAACGTCTGATATACTGAATAATATATACGGCGAATATCAACTTCATACAATGGTGAGTTGTCGAGTTATCTCGGTGAGCACTGATACATAAATATTTCTTCAATTATAGTTAAATATTCAATGATTGTAAGCCTTAGTGTTCACTGACGTTCGAAGAACAAGTCGCTTGTATCTTGCCTCTGTCATTCAAGTGTGGAGTAACTGATCGCCTTGAAAATCAGCGTTAGAAATCTTACCTTTTACCCGGGATAAAAACACATCATATGATGCTGATGCGAGAGCTTCCGACGTATGTTTGATAAAATACTTTATTCATTGCATCATTATTCAGTTACCAAAATATATTCCCTGGCTTTCCATAGCCCCACGCTTCCTTTCAACTAAATTTCATCTTCCATTATATCAGTATGATCGAAATGTTTCCAGTATGTTTTGACAAAAAAAAAAAAAAAGATGGTGCTAAGAACTTTTGCAGAGATCACAAAATAGAGAGATAGACAAGTTGCACATCCTCCTCTGCGTGAGTCATTTTTTGTTAAAGAGTTATTGGGGTGTCGTAGAATTAGGTACACACGTGCCATTGTTAATAATCAGGTACACACGTGCCATTGTTGGTAAGACCTACTTCCGTCTCCATAGGCCTGTCCAAGCTTTTGTTTTCTGCTTACAACGCTTGGTAATGCCCTGATCACCTGCCTAACAAGATCACTCAACATTTGGGGGAAAAAAGGGCCACTTTCTCTCCTCTGTAGAGAACCCACCACCATCACCACCAACAGATCCTGACCCCTGTTGGAAACAGCGATGGTCAGAGGTGCCATCTCCTCTGTACAATTACATCTCTGAACCGGTCCTATCTCCTGCTGGAAACAACCTTACTATGAAGGCATGAGTCAACTTATACTGCATAAGATCAGGCTGCGCCAAAACAATGTTGACGCTGAGGACAGCGATGCCGGCATATGCTGTTCGAGGCAGACCCTAGCGCATTTCCCAATACTATTCCCAGTTCTGAAGCCCCCGTAGTGGAACTGTGGGTCTCAAGTCACGGTGTGATGTGACCATCGGTTGACTGGTTGGCCTTGACATATGACCATCACGAGCCCCTGTTTTGGGTGGAGGGCCAAACGAACGAACGAACGTACCCACCGATGTACTGGCTCCATGTTCCTCAATTTTGGTGATTTTACAAGAACTGGTGTATCCAATTTGATTAGGCCGTAACCCCTTAACCCGCAGTGGATGTTCTGCAATCTTTGTACTGATTCTACAGACGAAAGATATTGAGTACTACTTTTAAAATATTCAGTATAATTAGGCAGTGGATTGAACCTCGATCTACTGATCCGGAGGCGAGCACTCTTCTACTGGTCCACAGCATATAAACTTGTTAAATAAAATTGGAAAGCCGACACCAAATATCTGCGTGACACATCAGTCATTAGTCAGCAACAACGAAACAGAGTAGGATGATCCCCGTCGTCATTTTGCATAGATCTTTATCTCTTTAAAATGTATCCGTTTCTTGACTAACCTGTTATACGTAGGCTCACTTGACCGGCAACTGCAGCTTCTCATTTTGCCTCCAGCTTCTAGCGCGTCTTGTTAGGTAAGTCTCTATTGAATTTTGATTAATTAATGCAACAAACAACAAGCCTAGCTGCTGCAGAGCCTAATGCCTCTCCTATTTCCACACGGGGTCAGGTGATCTTGCAAGAATGGCGTTTAAATATAATGTTTTAAAATCGATTTTCCCGGCTGGCTCAAGTCAGATTTACTTAAAACTTGATAAAAAGATCCACCGTGACAAGATGCTTCTCACCTAAAATTATTTTCTACTCTGGGTCAGGTGATTTGCCAGTAATGGCGTTTAAACTTTATAGTGGACGGCTCATTGAACCTTCGGTTCTTGTTTTTAGTTCGAATGTATTTATTTATTAGAATGATAGAAATTCATGCGTACCTGTAAGCTACATCTTTCGTGTGTATGATTTGTCAGTTTGGCTCAGTCGATGAGAGACTACCTACTAATCAGTTGATTGTGATTTTAAATCATGGCAGAAAAATGTTAATTTTTGCACCTCTAAATTTGATGAGGATTGTTCTTGTTCTTGTCAAAGACAACTCCAGACTTGGACTGGAGTTTGACAAAAAAAAATTAATACAATTATATCGCTCGAAACGTTGTAGTAAAAACAATAAAGATGATAATCAAAGTCCAAAATATAAATGGAATAATAAAAAATATCTCATCTCATATCATAACCTCAGACGGTACAGGAAGACCGAAGAATAAGTTCGATGTGGAAATAAATAACAAAAAGAATGAGTTCCGTTGTCCGGAGAACTTTTTGAATATTAATGACACACCCCAAAAATTTTTGCTAGTGTTTCCCAAAGTGGTTTCTATAGAACCTGAGGGTTCCCCGAAAAAATTCTGGCGTTCAGCGAGATAAGGTGTCGTTCAATAAAATTCAATAAAAATTAGTCTGTAAAAAATGGTATTCACCGTGTTTACGATACGTTGGACATTAGTTTTTTTTAATTTTAATGTTTCATTTATATATGAAAATTGGGGTTTTAAAACACAATAAGCACCATTTGAAAAATAAATGTGTTTAATCAGACTTAAAATTGAATTCTAGTTTTGAAGTTTTCCTCTTATTCAAAATTTTATTAATTGTATACATATATATATATATATATATATATATATATATATATATATATATATATATATATACAGCTGTTTCGATGCATTACATCTCTTCAGTGTGGCTATAGATTTTCCATTATCCCATCCAGTACCGCGAGGTAGAATTGAAACCTTCTCTTCAGAGGCCGATATCCTACCTCTGGGCTACGGAACTGGACAGTCAGCAAAACTGAAGTTAAGCGATATATTTATTTACACAAAAATCCCTCATTCACCAGAGTGCTCTATTCCTATGGAAGAGCATTGCATATATATATATATATATATATATATATATATATATATATATATATGGTTGTAAAGATAAGAACACTCAAATCTAGAATTTGACTTTTAAACTGATTAAAAATATTCTTTTGTTAAATGGCGCTTATCGTGATTTGGATCCACACTCTTCTGTTTTGTTTTGTTTGTTTGTTTTTTTTCATATAATGAAATTCTCTGTCTAAAACATTTTTTCTTTCATTTTCGGAAAATAGTATAAGAGCTCTGCGACAAAATAAGTGTGGGGACCATTGCAGACAATAGCTGGTGATCACTCAACTAAAACACAATGAGTCACAGTTAAATGCCGTAGTGATTCATACGACCTGCTCACATAGACGACTGACTTAATTGCATCATACGATTATTTAAGCTGGAGAGAAGGGCGTGTTTAGGCTCGCATCCCTGCGGTTGAGATACACCCTGGGTACCCGGTAGAAAATTACAGCAATTTAATA
This sequence comes from Thysanoteuthis rhombus, assembly GCA_963457665.1. Taxonomy (NCBI): domain Eukaryota; kingdom Metazoa; phylum Mollusca; class Cephalopoda; order Oegopsida; family Thysanoteuthidae; genus Thysanoteuthis; species Thysanoteuthis major. Next base: position 25,756,468 of record OY735225.1, on the reverse strand, counting down.
CGACACACTGGTTGGTAAACGACTGTCTTCGCGGGATCCAGTGACACTGGAACCAAGTTGAGACTATGAACTACCATTAATGATTTTTTTTTTTTGTTGCTACACGCACATTCCTCTAGAAGAATCATCATCAGTCTTTTAACGTCCGTCATTGGACATAGACTTTCCCCAGGATTCGCCACACTTCTCTATCATGGGCATCGCGGATGTACTGTGCTGTCTTGTGGTCTCTCCAAGTGAGGCCCGGCATAATTCTTTCATGTGCACGTTGCATGGTTCTCAATTTGCGGATCGGTCTCTTGGTTAGGTTCCATGTTTCAGCTTCATAAGTGACTATTGGGAGGATGCATTTGTTATATACCCTTCTTTTTAGGATTAATGGGATCTTCTTATTTTTGAAGGTTGAGCTTGCTCTGCCAAAGGCCCGCTATCCTAGTGTGAATTTTCGCTTGATTTCTGCTTCTTTTGAGGGTCTCATGGAGATTCGTTGTCCTAGGTAGATGTCGTGATCTACTTTCTCCAGTTCTGTGTCCTCGATTTTGATCTTAGTTTTTTTTTTATCTCCGATGTGGTTGTTGCACATGATCTTCGTCTTGCAGAGAACTACAATAAAAAGAATGACCCAATGAACATGAATGTGGTAGTAATATTGAGCTGTTACATATGAAACATCGTATTTTGGATAAGAACCATCTTAACAAAATATGATACATTTGAAGCAATTTTTCTAACGATCGTCTAATAATAATGCATCATCTCTATGAAATTATTTTGGATTAATAGTTACGAATTCAGTAAAAGCATGAATCATGAATTCCATATTATTGAACCTTTCATTGTGCAGACGATACTCTGTAGGAAAAATGCCAGGTATATATGAAGGATGCTGCACGACTTTATATTCAAATTCTCTCAGCTTAGAAAGAGTCAGTTGAAAGGTGTCATAGAGCATTTTATTCAGACCGTGCAAGTCCAACTTTTCCAACCTTTTAATCTTTCTTATTGTCTCGAAATGTAATGGTTGCTCTTCAAGTCCTCAAGTCTACAGAAAGTGCTCAAACCATACATCTTTGGTCATTTCTTCGCCAGTAAGATCAAGTTTGGGCTTCCCTCGAGATCCATTACCGATATCCATATTGACAGACCTAGGCGTACTGAACCAACACTGAACAGTTCGCACTGTACTAGTGTTCCCTCCACATGCTTTGCCGGCGTTATCAGCAGCTTTAGCAGCATTATTTATATCTTACTTGAAAATCAATCCTACTTCATAAAGTTGTCGCAGGTTTTTCGTGGGTTCTGCGTATTCCACATGAAGAAATTCAAATTTATTTGTGTGTTTTTTGTTTGTTTTTGTTTGGGTTTTCTTTCACACAGATAGATAGATATGACAAGCATAGCTTAATGAGACCAAGAAATGCTATCAAAACGTCAGATGAATGATAAAATCGGTGCATTAAAAAAAAAGGAGAAAAATGGGAGGAAAATATCCGGACCAGCATCCGGTGCATTTTGCCTGCAATACATTCCCGCCAAACATCACGTGACAACTGACATTTGTCCATGAATCGCACATTGCAGCATTTTATTTCAGTTTACTTTAGCGTAATTGTTTTGCTGGAAATTGGGAACTGTTGGCACCAGTCTGTTTGACAGACAGTTTACGCATAAGTATTACATCTATCAACTCAAACAGATCTATGTATCTAAACTATAGCGAATGCCTGTTCGTTTGATATAATCTTCGAGAGCTTCTTTCGGTCTGTTCATTTGCTTCAGTTTGTTTAAATCTGTTTCTTAATCAGTTCATATCTATCTTCCTATCTATCTATCTATCTACCTTAGTGAGTTTCATGTCTGTCTTAGCGATAATATCTATCTCTGTTTGTTCATATCTCTCTCTCTCTCTCTCTCTCTCTCTCTCTCTCTCTCAATATATATATATATATATGTATATATATATGTGTGTGTGTGTGTGTGTGTGCATCAATCTATTCATTTCTAACTTCCTCATTCTGTTGCATCTATACATATATCTGTTTATTTCTATCCATCTATCTCAGTCTATTTCATATCTCTTTCAGATATATATATATATATATATATATATATATATATATATATATATATATATATATATATATATATATCAGTTTGTTCATATCTCTATTCATGTTTTTGTATATATACATATATATGGTTATAAGTTGCGTTATATTACGTTAAAACTTTTATTTGAAATGATCTACCGTTACTACACAGTAAATGTATAATTTAGCCAAGACAACGTGAATAGAACAAGCAACTAAATCGAACCTGCTACCGATAGGATAACCGCTCCAAAGTAGCGTTTCTCTTGCCATTGAGCTAAACAGCCGCCAGTAATACAAAGGCTCAAATAACTCAACGTCAAATTCCCGTCTTGCTTAATCACGGTCTATGTCTGCTCTATTTGTTTCTTTCAACGCGAGAATTATGTTAATAAGAAACAGATATATGATCTGACTGGATAATGAGCAGCCTCATTTTCTTCAATTGTTTGTTATAATCATTCTGTCGAATTATCCATCCATTTCTTGATAACATGTACATATATACGTGTGTTTGTGTGCTTGTAAGTCTATTCATTTATACCTTTCTTATTCTGCTTCATATATATATATATATATATATATATATATATATATATATATATATATATATATATATCACCAAGTAGCATTGGTGAATGTTAGGTTGCTACTGCGATAAGACAAATCAATCTACTGTCTATGCTTTAGAGAACTAACCTTTCTGTATATTCGCTATTTGCCACCTTCGTTTCACTGTAATTTTGGTGTCAGATAACGGAGTCTGCAGACACGTGTGTTTCTTTACAGCCGATCAATATCTCGTATCGATCAATACTGGCACTAAGATGCAAGATTGGTGAATTGTACCTTTCCCATCGATCTGATAGCTGATATGAGTAGTGCTCTTGTTTGAATGGTTTCAATTCTTTCGCGGATTTCCAATCTTTCTTATCACTTCACAAGGTTCTTCAGAGCCTTTCTGAGTAAGTAAAGCAATCCCCTTCTGCTGGTTATGGTGTCAGCCGTCCCTACATGGGCTGCGCTTATGGCATTACTGTTTACTCGACCCGTTTCCAATGTGGAAATAACAAGTAACGAGCGCGCGAAGCGACATAATTCACTTTGTACTCCACTATGTTAATCATAGCTCGGTAAGAGAGATGAGTTCATGCTTTTCCCAGAGATTTCAGAGCAAAATGAACGCAAACTGTCCCAGCCAGGGTTTGAACTAGCCTCGCCAGGTCCATTCCTCGTGCTTATACGCACTCAGCCACGCCGTACCTCATGAGCCGTTCTAAGCATTCCAATAAAAGCGGCTACAACAGTCACCTTAGTGTTCTTTGGCAACACCAAGATATTGGAAACCATAAATCAAAAAAATAAATAAAAAAGTATCCAACTGTCAACGTAGGTTTATTTAGTTTTTGTCCGGTTGGTTTGCTATGTATATATCACACGTACAGGCCACCGCGGGCAGAAAATTTTTAAATTCACTCTTTATTATGTCTAGAAAAACCTTTTTTTTTGTTCTTTCAACCCTCTCCCTCAATACCTTTTTAGAGGGAGGCAGTTTGCAATATATATTACTTTGTTTTTTTCTTTCAAATCCTCCTTTCATAGATTTTTTTTAGTGAGGGCTCAATCTTAAATCTAAGTTTATGCTAAATTAATCCCTTACTATGTGTGTGGTAGCATTCATGTTGGGGGGGTGTTTTTGTTTTTTTGTTGTTTTTTTTTGGTTTTTTTTTGAGGGAATTCAAACATTTTTAGTGATCAGCACCCAACAAAAGGTCAGAGAAGTAACTTATTCATTGATCCCCCTTTTTTCCAGTTTTTCAATCGATCACCCTAAGATGGCTTTCAGCCAAAAGATAATTCGTACCTACGAAAATCTTCCAATCGGAGTCACGTGATCTGGCAATAATGGCGTTCAAGCTGTATGTTTTAAGATCGATTAAAATCGATTTTCTCTGTTATTTCTGGTCAGATTTACTTGAAACTTGATAGAAAGGTGTCCTTTGATAAGATGCCTCTTACCTATAATTATCTTCGACTCAGGGTCACCTGTTTTGGCAATGAAGACGTTTGAATTTTATAATATAAACGTTCGGTTCTTGTTTCTCGTTTATTGTGTCTAGCGGTCAACAGAGCGGGTAATAAAATCTGCAAGCCGAGTTCAATCTCTGACTGAGACTGGCACTAATGCCCTTGGAAAATACGTGAATCTATCTTATAGCTATTGTGGATGGTCGCCGATTCCATTCTACGAACTGCTAACTGTTCAGTCCCTCTGCGTCTCATTGAATTTGTTTCGGCTACCAATAAAAGAGATTCACTTTTTTATGCAATAGCCGCCTCAACTCGTGCTCAAATACCCCCAGTGCTCCAAATCTCCCCTCAAGGCTCATTGGGACGAATCCCAGTGCATTAATTATCATGGGCACGATCCTTATCCTCATAATCTACAGCTCCATTAATTCCCTCGCGAGATCCTGTTATTTTTCTATTTTTTCGCTTACTTTATCTTCTCTCTGTGTTCCGCAAGAAAGGTTATGTCCCGGTTGACATAGTATTTCGAACACAATAACCACGATTATCATATATATATATATATATATATATATATATATATATATATATATATATGGGACAACCCTTGATTTGTGTTTATACCATTTGATCACTTAGTGAAACCGATTTTGTTTGTGCAGTTCCCAGTGTATCACTGTCCCTAATAAGTCACCCCTGTTTTGTTTTTATATTCTCTTAATCTATATTCCATTATCAATTATATCAACTCTACTCACTGAGTTTTCAGACCAATAGTTGGGACGACCGCGGTTAGTTGAGTGCAAGGGTAGGTTGAATCACTTGCTTTAATTTTTGTTTCCGACATTTGATAGCGTCAATGTATGCTTGTTTTTTTTTCCAATTTTGAGCCGAGTAATTTTTCTACTAAATTCGAGTCAAATCTGTAAGCACTGGTTCAGTAACTTTCCCACTATGATAAACGAATACTTAGTTCATGCTGTGTTGTGCAGTTGATGATAGCTTTGTCTGTGTTTACAAGGAGTGACAATAAACAGTATATATACAACATTTCAAGCAGCTTCTGTCTGTACCTTCTCTTGGAAATGAATGTAAAGAGAACAATACGTTTGGAGCTGGTTGGTACATTGTGGTTTGGACTACTTAGTACGCTGTAATTGTATGCAATTGAAGTAGAGGGAAAAGAAACCTGCAAAATAATAAAACAAACATCTAACAAGTCGTTGTTGGCATTTTTCTTTTCTTACTATTCTTTTCTGATCTTCCGTTTTCTTACAATCGATCATTGAGGTTCGCTCACTTATGATTCTACTTGTCGTACTGGGCGATCATTGTTGTCCTGGAATCTTATTTTTTGCACAAATATATAATTCTGTTTTCTTTTTTGGTTCAAATTTTATGTATCTCAATTATAACAATATTTTAATTACATCTGTACCTGCTTGCCAGCAAACTAACTTACCCTGTCAGATTTTACCTACTATATCCATTGAATGTTCGTATATATATATATATATATATATATATATATATATATATATATACATATATGTATGTATGTATGTATGTATACATATATTTCAAGAAAGCTTTATACCTTTAGACACCAGACATTAAAAAAAAAACATGCAATTCTTTGTGTCTGTGTGTTACTTCGGTCATTTCAGTTTCCTATTATTTGTCAATGCAATTTATACATTTTCTTTCAGTGCTTTTCCTCCTGTTGTACATAAACTTTGCTATTATGGCACAATGTGAGAATTTTCTCCTTTTGGGATCATCAGTTGTTTCCCATGTAACCGTTTCAGGGATTTTATAAACAAAACAGTTATATTAACACACACACACACACACACACACACACACACACACACACTATATATATATATATATATATATATATATATATATATATATATCATCCAAAGAAAGCTGTTCCGATGTATTACATCTCTTCAGTATGGTTATAGACTTTCCATTATTCTATCAAGTACCGCAAGGCAGGATTAAAAACTTTGCTTCGAACCCAGAGACCGATATCCTACCTCTGGGCTACGGAACTGGACGGTCAGTAAGACTGAATTCAAGCAATATATATTCATTTACGCAGAAATTCCCCATCCACCAGAGTGTTCTATTCCTATGGAAGAGCATTACATAGGTTACCAAATATATATATATATATATATATATATATATATATATATATATATGGTAACTTACATGAGAAAATTCAATGATGTGTAGTATAAAATAACATCCATAGACAATACATTATGATAATACCCTGTATAACATGACAAAATACACGTAGTGTGACATAAGCTATACATTACAATCATAGCTGAAAAGCGGGTAGTGTCTGATCAACACAGCTGGGAAGCCATATTAATATAACTGTTCTGTTTTTGAATCTCCGATTACATGGTAAACAACTGATTTTCTCAACGAGAAAGGAATTATACTCAGTACCATAATATCAAAGTATATGTAAAAAAAATAAAGAAACATTATATTGATTACGTTAAAAGATATTAGGAAATGAATGACTGAGATGACACAAAATAATTTTAGGAAAAAAGCTTTTTAATGTGTTTAGTGTTTAAAGTGTAAAGCTTTCTAGAATATATATATATATATATATATATATATATATATATATATATATATATATATATATATATATATTCTAGAAAACTTTATATATATATTGATAAATCTTTAAGATTTGAATGACCCATCCAAAGGAAGTCTCTTTTTCATAAAAACGATTCCATATTTGCGTGTTAATGAATTACTTTCACGGGAAGTTATAGCCATCCGAGTGAAAAGTGTATCAACTAGTCCTGGTCTCTCATATCTTAAGATCAAATGACGTCAAGTTTTTTAAAAGCTCTAGTACGCTACTTAATATTCTAGATAATTTTCGTAAGAAGTGTCGTCTGGATGGTCTCGATTCTTCAACGGATTTACTATTCTTCCAACGATTTTATTCTTTCGTGCTTGTTTCCATATTCCTTTGACCCGACTTGATTCGTTCATTCAGGGTATTGTTTACAATCAAGTCTCTCTTTCCACTTTGCAGGGTTGATCTTTAATATGATTTAAGGTAGCTACCTTTCATTCTCTTTAATCTCGTATTCGATCTTGAACCTCTTTAGGAAAAGCCAAAAGTTGCATGGAGGAAACAATCTGGATTGTATAAGGTGCTGGCGGACCTGGTTGATATGATGTACGAGATGTAAAGAATGGGCAAACTCGGTCGTTGTGTTTGTGATGGTCACACAGTACACACACTCACTCAATGGCGTCTCACTACCGACAGTGACCCCACAGGAAGGTATATATATATATACACGTGCAGTAAGGTCCCCTCTGTTTAGTTGCTCATGACTGGTTCCCGAGATATTAAAATTGTTGGATACTTTCCACGAAAACCTCGTATTTAATACGATAATGGGTTTCATATATCTTAATTGACCCTCCTGCCTGAGCCTATCGAATCGGACTCAGTGCTAGAATCGTCGATTATTCAGTTGGTTTTTCTCAGCAATAACGTGCGGTTTTAAACCTCTTCGTGACTCAACAGACACCACAAAGCAAACTGAAGCGTCAATAGGCGAGAGAGAAGGCTTGGGTGAGTGTGTAACAATTTGATTCGCTTCTCGGCCGAACTAACCTTCAAGATCAAGACTTGTTTGCTCTAGATTTCATGAAACCAACATAGGTTGACCTTTCAAAGTTATCGATGCCGCCCAGTAACACTGACATTCTGAATCCTCATCTTTATTCATTTATGTAAATTCTGGCCAGATAACAACGGTCTCGATTCAGTGAAGGTGTTCTGTCAGAATGAATTTCAAATACCACTTTCTTTCATCTTTATTCACTTACTAGTCAATCTCTGTGAAAGAATTCAAGGATATATTTGAAGTTCAATGAGTTGAACTCAAAAAAAAAAAATACTGCTGAATTTCTCTTAGTGGAAGAATCCATAGTTTCAAAGGGTGTGTCGAGGATGTTTTATAAACAAAATTGTTGCCTATGGGAGAGTCGGTTGTTACGGAAAGAGAAACAGAAACATCCCATGGTTTGTTATATGTACATTAAATACAGTTTGTATGATAGTTGTTCGAAGGCCAATGGAATAATGGAAATATTGTCTATGGAATAAAGGAACAATGGAAATACGAAGTTGGTATCCGACCAAACTATAGATACTGGCAGATCCAATGAGGATCCAATGGCCTATAAGATAAGCTCGCTGATCATTGCTATGCAACGTGCATTCTGATCTATTTTTTCTTATCTTTGCATTATTCTCATTCCACAGGCCAAAGTAATTTCCAAGGTCCGAGATAAATGCATCTAAAAAGACCATACCTTCACTTTTTTTAATCAAAAAAGTTATTCAATTTTGAAAAAAGAAAGTGACTTTTGCACCACCCTAATATCCCATTTGGTTGAAAAAGAAAGGTCTACAACCAATGCATCCTCCCGATAGTCACCTATGGAGCTGAAACATAGAATCTAACCAAAAGATTAACCCTCAAACTGAGAACCATGCAACGTGGACTGGAGAACATCATGCTTAAGACAACATGGAGAGGTTACAAGACAGCATAGAATATTAGAGAAAATACGAGAGCCAGATATATCATAGAATCCAACAACAAAAATATCAAATGGCGATAGGACGGTCATGTTGCAAGAATGTCAGACAACCGACGGACATCACGACTCACAGCATTGATCTCCAGAGATCATATGATAAACTAAGAAGATGGTGCAACAAATTAGACCAGTTCATAGAGTATTGGCTCTGTGATATGACTGGTAAAACTTTGGGAAGGTCTATGTCCAACAATGAACGCTAAAATGATGATGATGATGATGATGCAATAATCGATGTGCTACAACTTGAGATCCAATTACTGAGCCCAGAGCAACACAATAGGTGAGATAAATCAACCTGGGAAAACTGTCTGACACAACGTGACTATAATACAGCAGTCATTAAAAGCATAAATTATTGATTTCCAGGAATTGGGTTTCACAGTAAAAGAGTTTCGGTCACAAAGCTGCCGTGACGCAGCCAATAAATAACTAAATATAAAATGGCGATGATACGAATTGATAACGGAGGTAAAAAGCGAGTGAACGAGGCATGTGGCTAAGATAAGACACTGGTTTGGAAATGACGTTGCCCCTGGGAAAAAAAGATAGGAGACTCTGCCGGGGATTCCAATCGATAAGATTGTCGGACTGGTTACAAAGATCATGTCGATCGTTCATAATTCATAGGCTTATCTGACTCTTTCATCCTTGATGTTTTTGATACAGCATATCAGCCGATATATTCTTCGGCCTTCCTATTTTGTCTGGAGTTTTGAAATAAAGTCATTGCATTATACGGTAGATTTTCAGACAACTGCTTCATCTTAGGAATTTCTAACGCAACGTTTCAGCCGATATATTCTTCGGCCTTCCTGTATAGTCTGAAGAATGATAATAAATTAAACAATAAAATTCAAATAAAAAAATGAACTCTGTTTTACCATTATCTAATTTTTTATGAAAATAGTGAAGACAATTTTTTTTTGATTATTTCTTATCAATTTTTGCTTAAGAGACATCTTTATTCGTTGAACCCCAGATTTTTTTTCGAAGAACCTTGGAGTTCTGCAGAACCCACTTTGGGAAATACAGGTACAAATTTTGAAAAAATTCATTAACATTCAAAGAGTTCTTTGGACAGGAGAATTCATTCTTCTTGTTATTTATGTTTTCCCCACATTTCCCGAATTTATTGTCCGGTCTTCCAATATTGCTTCATTAAAATATTTTCATTATTCCATAGACCTTTGAACAACTACCATACAATGTTTCAGCCGATAGATTCTTCGGTCTTCTCATATTGTCTTTAGTTCTAAGATTATGTTTTTATTCATTTCAGAGATTTCCAGACTACAACTTCTCACCCACTATTTTACATTTGTCTCCTCTCTCACTTCCTCTTTTTCCTCCTTTCCTCTCTCACTCTCTTTTTCTTTCTTTCTCTCTCCCTTTCTTTCCCTTCTCTTCTTTTTCTTCTTTACTGCAATTTTTCTTCCCTTCCTTCCCTTCTGTCATTGTGCCTCTATCTAATTCCCCCCTCTCTCTCTCTCTCGTTAATACTTTCCTTTCCCCTTCTCTTTTCTTCGTTCGACCTTCAAATTTTACCCAATCCAAAACGTCAACGTTCAGAATTAACACCGAGGATGACCTCAAGGAACTCCGATCACTAGCCAAAGATAGGGAGTCACGGGAAAACAATGCTTAACAAAATATGCAAAGCCGAAATAGGGACGGCTTTGCCCTACCCAGCGTAAAGGGATTAAATGATACATAATAATAATGAAACCAACAACCCAACCTTCTGATCGCGAAACCATGACCCCTTGATGTCCAAATAAATCCAGCTCCAACCGAGTCCTCAAAGGGAATGACCACGATAGGGGATATACAAAGGGTTTTCATTTCTTTTTATACATTCATCATCGTCATCAGCAGCAGCCTTTTTGCGTCCGTCGTTGGACATGAACCTTCCCCAAGATTCGCCTGACCTCTCCATCATGGGAATTGCGGGGCCAGTACTTTCTGAATATATCTAGCTCGTCACACCATCTTACTAACTGTCGGCCACAGTTTCGCATATGATCTCTGGGGTTCCACGTTGTGAGTCATGATGTCCAGCGGTTGTCCAAGATTCTTGCAACATGTCCAGCCCATTGCCATACATTCACTACAAGAAAATTACAAATACTGAAACAGACAGAAGACTGCTGCGACTTGGTTCGAATCAATCTACACGGTTTACCAACAGGCGTCACCCATATTTGAAATGGAGTAACACAGTGCTGAACATAATTCAATATTCTATTGATTGCCATAAACATCAGCAGCAGTAGCATCAGCAACCATCATTGCTGGGTGCACAAAAGCTTATATTTCTAGAGAGGCAAAAGTGTATATCTGGAATATATATCTTATTGGCAACTCTGTTACACGATAGGCATTCCATCTGTTGAGAAATGTAAGCTTGTATCACCCACTGTATGATCCAGATGTCAGTTGATTCACTTGACCGTTGGCGGAGGCACATCACCTGGCCCCCGGGGGTGCGATGTAGTGAGCATTAGCGAATAATCACTCAATCTTTCATATGGAATCATCATGTTTGTATTAAATAAAACAATTGTACTACGTCATAATTGACTATGAGGATCCAAACTCCTTCAACCTCGGTGAGAAGGCCTGATACGGGGAAGTTGCGATGCTCTGTTTGTCCCCACCCTTCATGGGAGCTATTCAAAGTACGTTCTTGGACATAGGCCTTCCACAGGGTCTGTCAGGTTTTGTTTTTTTGTTTTGTTTTTTTTTGTTTCTAGATTTACCCAGATCATCACGCAATCCTTTTTTTCTTTTCTTTTTTTTTTTTTTTTTCGCTGGCTGAAGTAGAGCCAGTGACCTTCAGGGATCCATGTTATGAGTCAGGATGTTCATTGGTCGTCTGATATTCTTATGGTATGGTCTGTTCGTTGCCATTAAAGTTTGCTGATGGGTTTTTAAGATATCTCGGACTCCACTTCTCAATTTGATACCTAGGATTAGGAAAAAATCAGACGTCAGGGATATCCTAGAATTGTAATATAACCACGTGGAAAAACGTATTCGCACGTGGCACAAAAATTCGACGGGGAGACATTGTTAATTTAACAGTGCGTTGATGTCACAAGAACAGCCTCCGAAATTAGCCCTAACTTCATAGTTAGATCTTTTACTACTATTCCTTTGCATCACCTGTTGGCAGCTGGTGAGATATATGTCCCTTCTTGTTTCTTTCTCCAAATTGCCTACTACGATTCAAATTCTCTGCTGCTGCCACTGTTATAATGGTATCCCCGCTTAAAGAGCCAACCAATGAGAAGTGAGAGATAACAAATTTCAAGTGATACGCTGTTTGGCATGAATGAATCAGAATGAAACAAATCTTATTACTTTTCTAAATTCATATATATATATATATTTACATTAAGGTTTCTTTTAAAATAACCAAAGAAATTATCTAATGGTCACATTTTCATTTGTGCACACGTGTGACATTCCCTTTTTAAACTTGTTTGATTTCAACAAAACGTTATGATATATGCATTCTTCAAATTTTGTCATACACAAATTCTTCAAATCTTCAATTATTTAAATAATACACAGCTTCTGTAAATCTTTTACATTATTCAATATTTTTTGAATGTATTGATTGAAATTAATAGATGTATATAAGCAATTTCTATGCCAAAAGATTTGTAGAAAAAAAATTCCAAGTATTCTTGAAAGCAAAAGAAATTTATGCGTATGATCTTACATAGAAAATTTCACCATTGGTTTAAAAAGCTGAAGAGGACATGGGCCCCTTTACCGAAAGAAAAATTACTCACTCTGCGACTAAAACTTCTCGACAATGAAAAAGGCTTAGCGTCAGACTGAATTGATTTTTTGGAAATCATTTATACTATAATAATCTGATTTTTGTATGTTTGTGGTTTCAGGGATTTGTAGGTATGTTTCTGTGACACAGCAAAGACGGCACATCTTGGCACAATTTTTTTTAGCGCAATACAATAAATAGATGCTGCGACTGCAGTCTGCCTCTGACTGAGATACAGATAGATTGGCAACAATATCTCAGTTAACTTTTATTTTGGTCTTGCCAATAATCTCTTGATGGAATGCCCAGATTCATACAGAGACTGCATTGTATGCCGCTCTAGAAAGTTCCGACTGTTTTTACTCAGAGACAAGTGCAACGCTTTAGTCGTTATTATAGCCACTTCATTCTACTTCTTAAGTAATATGGGTTCCCCTGCTATCTAAAGTGCCATTCGTGATCCGAAATGGCGTAGAGCGAAGAACCGATAGCCTTTAATTTATACGAGGAAAATCTTTGAGGTTTTCCTTACCCAGATAATAGTGATGATGGTATGTTGATGTGGTAAAAGGTACATGAGACTAGGGTGTAGGAATTAGAAGCATAAGGTGCACATTGCCTCTATAACGACTGGCTACAAAACAAACACCGGGTGCAATTTTTGCTTTTCACCTCTTTTCGTATAAGCGAAAAAGCGATGTAAAATGAACTTCCGAAAAGCGATGGATACCGGTGTTACTCTTGATTTGTATGAACAGTTCGTTTTTATTTTATTTTTTCGCCAGCAGCAATAATAGACTACACTACTCATACACAGGTGAGACTTAAAGCATCCTGTAGGTGAGAAAAAAATTGTTACATATCTTGTCAAGACACAAGACAATGACCTTACTGAGACAACTTCGCACCTTGGAACTTTCAGGTGGTTAGAACAGAGACCAAATTTATCATCTGATATTTATTGATCTGAAATGTCCCCAGTTTAATGTGATAGTATATGATTCATACCAAGCACATGTATTGAAAATGAGGGGGGTATACATCGAAAAATAAATATAAATATCTTGTAGATAAATATATATGAAATACATTGTGGATAGGTAGACAGAAATGAATTGTCCAAGATAGATAGATAGATAGATATGAAATGTCTAGAATAGATAGATAGATAGATAGATAGATAGATATGAAATGTCAAAGATAGATAGATAGATCGATTGATTGATAGATAGATATGAACAGATTAAGATAGATAGATAGATAGATAGATAGGTAGATAGGTAGATAGATAATGAACAGTAGTAGTAGTAGTAGTAGTAGTAGTAGTAGTAGTAGTAGTAGAAAATCTGAGACCAGCTCATGTGGTATTTGGGTGTTGAGGTCCAAGAAACCCAATCACGTCACAACCGAGTTGCAACAAACAGGATTGCCAATTTAGCTATTTGGATGCTATATCTAGCTAGAATAATATCTTGGCGTCCACCATCCACTCTGTATTATATCGCAAAACGCGTTATAACGCACTGTATTATAACTAGAGATGCCCGTGTTATGACTAGCATCAGAGCTCTATCGGACCTCAATATGGACATTTATGGGATTTTGATGGAACCTAACCAAGAGACAGACCTGCAACTGAGAAGTATACAACTTACATGGAGAGATCACAAGACAGCACAGTGTATAAGGAAGAAAACGGGTATCCGTGATATCGTAGACACTATAAAAAAACTCAAATGGCAATGGGCAGGCCATGTTGCAAGAATGAAAGACAACCAATGGACATCACGTCTCATAACATGGATCCTCAGAGATCAAATAAGAAACCGAGGCCGACAGAACACCAGATGGAGAGATGAACCGGACGGATTCGGGAAATACTGGCTCCGCGACGCCCCTGATAGAGAAGTGTGGCGAATCCTGGGGAAGGTCTATGTCCAACGATGGACGATAAAAGACTGATGATGGTGATGATGATGATGATATTGATGATGATGATGATAATGATGAGATAGCAATAGTCCTCCAAATACCCTTGAGAATCATTCGACTCGTGGTCCGGTATTTGCGGTATTTTCACGCCAAAAGTGTTTCGTTGGGAGTAGAAAACTAAGATGCCTTAACTAACCGACATTAAAAGGCGAATGGTCATGGCTAAGGTGTTCCTGGTAGCTTACATTTACACCAGCAGTTTGTTTGTTGAATATTCTCAGAATTTTGTGAATCCTGGAAGTGGGGACTGCACTAACAGCATTGTTGGAACAGAGCCAAATATAAGTATAAATTAGGGAGAGAGTGCCGAAGAGGGGGTTTCGAGCCCCGAATTTTCCCCTAGAGCTCTTTCTGTCGGCTTATTCTTCCCTACTCATATATAAGATCCAAAGAAGTAGAATGAGAAAAAGAAGACGTCTTTAA
Source organism: Thysanoteuthis rhombus (assembly GCA_963457665.1). NCBI lineage: Eukaryota > Metazoa > Mollusca > Cephalopoda > Oegopsida > Thysanoteuthidae > Thysanoteuthis > Thysanoteuthis major. The sequence goes on along the minus strand of OY735225.1, from coordinate 25,741,465 downwards.
TTAAGAAAAAACACACACATCAGAAAAGGGGTTGTGTGATTAGAGTGTGCTCTTGCCTTGAAGGTATTCCTCCGTTCAGCTCCCCAAAAATATTACAAGTAGAAACAACAAACTCTTTTAATTATATATTTACTATATATACAAAAAAACTAAAATTATCAACTTTAACAAAAAGGCAGATACGTTCCTAAATCCTACATCAATGACCTTGACACACTCAAATTAAAAGGCAAACTATCAAGAAAGTCTCATTGAGAAACAATTTCCCATATAAGTTTCAATTTCACATCAGGGTTTCCTAATAACTTATATTTACATCAGCATCCTGTGGTTAAGCATTCTCAGAATTCCATGAATCCTGAAAATGGGGTCTGCTCTGACGGCATTGGAGGCCTTTGAAACGAAGCCAAATCTAAGTTTGAACTCCCGAATGGAACGAGCTTCAATGAAGATCATGTTGTCGAGTTGATATGAAGTCAGTGGTTTCACACAAAAGATTTTTTTCAATATTTGGTTCTAGATTTTTTCTGTGCTGTATAGGGTTGTGACTATGCCGTTTTGACAACAGACTCAGAAATTAGTATCAGTTCTCATCTGCAACCCTTCTAATTTCTTTTTTTAAGCTTTTTTTTTCACTTTTCGAGGTCTTATTCAGGTGGGGTTATTGATAACATCTAATTCTTAGAAGTTTTAATTCTTAGAACTACGATCAACATAGATCCGAGACCAGATCAAGGTAAAAGATATCATAGAAGGGATTAAGCGACGATAATAGAGATGGGCAGGACACATAGCAAAAGGAAGGATAACGGATGATTGAAAAAGTTTGTCGATCAGTGGCCAAGGGATAGGAAACTCTGTCGGAGGAAATCAAACATAAAAAGTGGGGGTGAGATAGAAAGGTTAGAAAGGTGAGACATAGCAGAAGTTAGTACAGACATGATCGGTCATGGGAAAACCTGGGAAAAGCCTTTGTCCAACAGAGAACATGTGCTGCTGCTGCTACTGATGATGATGATGATGATGATGATGATGATGGTATGATCACTTTTGAGTGTGTGGTTGCAAATCTATGTATGTGTGAATATGTGTGTATGTTTTGGAGTTGTTTGTATATGCGTGTGTGTAAGTGTCCCTTATCTTCATTGAATTTCGGCGCGCAGGTTGACCCTATTGTGTGTTACTTATGAGAGTTTATCTTGGATATCAAGGGTGCTGTGTCATTACTTGACTTTTTTTTTTGCATAATAATTCTTTCTTTGCTACTTATGCAGATAAACTTTTGTGTACATGTGTAGGTATTGATAAAGCTTAATCTAGCTCAAGGTCAATTATGTAATTATGTGAAGTTGCATCTGTGTACTCTGAAAAAGAAATTTGTTTTTTGTTTTTTTAATTATTTAAATCTCAAATTAAAATGTTTTATGATTAAGTTTTATTTGTGTGTGTGTTTCTGGTGAGAATCTATTTATTGCAAAGTTAGTCAATGGGTTGATTTGCATATCTGTCTATATATCAATATATATAGGAGATCTGTTTGGAGAGTCTAATCTAATCAATTTGGATATCTGGAGAACTGGTTGCGTAGTCTTGATGTAGCTAGGCAACAAAGCAGAGGGGACCTTATTGTGCATGCCCAAATGAGTGAGCTTAGGTACTGTGTGACTGTCATCATGACCTAGTCTTCACATGCTTCACGTCTCGAGCAAATTGTACCAATATATCGAATCATCCAGGTTTGTCGGCCCCTAAACCATCCGCTAAAGTCCAGATTTGGCTCCCTTCAACTTCTGGCCTTTCCCCCAAAGCTGAAATGAACCATCGACGAGATTAGGGGGAACGCATCGAGGCAGCTGATGGCCATCCTGAAAGTGGACTTTGCGGAGTGTTTGCAAAAGTGAAATGGGTGCTACGATAAGTGGGTGCAGTTCCAAGGGGGGTACTTGGATAGCGAGTTAAGGTGCTGTTGCCCCTAGGCAGGCTATTTTTTTTTTCGTTGATATTAAAAGGACTCTAGACTTATCTCGTATCCCCGCTTTTATCAAGAACTTTTAATTTTGAATTATTTTAGGGGTTCCAAAATTGTTTTCCATCGCAGACCAATTCAATATTAACAATATTCACTGGCTGACAGAATGCAGTCACGACTGAAGTATTGGTGATTTTCTACTATAAATCATTTTTAAGGGTCTAAAAGGGCGTATGGTTTATCTAATGAATCTAATATTAAGATCCAAGAAAATGGATCTGTTTTTGTTTTACAAAGAAAATAAAAGAACAATTATGAAAATCGTGAGGTTTTTTTTCCTTTTGTTCCTGTGTCTTTGGACGTTTACGTTTAAAGATTATCCATAAAATCCTAAAAATCGAAAAAAAAATTCTTTATACTAAGAAACTTTAAATTCTTACAAACGTCCATTTTTTGTATTTTTTTTTTGTTTTTTTATTGAGTCATGTCTTTGATATTTTCATCGTGCGAACCATAAGTTATTAATGTTTGAGCTATTTTCAACATCCTGATTGTTGAAGCGTCAATATCCAGTAAGCATTTCTTAAAATAAATGAATATTGATATTTTTCCCTCGCAGCCTTGTAGCATGTGCTCTGCAGTAGAGTCCAAGTACCGGTCTGCGACCCGATGGTTGGGGACCACTGCACTATTTGATTCAATTTTTGGCAGCACTTTTCCTCCTTATCATCCTTTGCCAAAGTTCAAGAGATTTCAATTGATATAACGATCGATCTTAACGTAGATGTAGTGTGGTTGGAGTAGACACTTTTGGATACGAACTACAAAGGTCAAATTTTTAGGACCCCAAGTCTCTACTCATTATCTCAGAAGGAAAAATAGACGGGCTTATATACCGAAATATGAGTTATGTCCCTTGCTCAGTGTTGCCAATTTGAGAGCTTTTATATTTGGTTGCTCAAAATGCCAGAAATTGATGCTTAAATGATTTTTTTTAATGAAATGATTAATAATTCTATTTGATCAATAGTAATAGAATAATTGATATTTTTGATCGGTTGATTAATATTTTAATGTTGATGGTAAAATTCACATTTGATGTACCCGATTTTGATCCCTAAAAGTGAAGAAAAATCCTACTTGATTTTAATATTTGAAAGACAAAAAAAGTCTCCCTCCTCGATTTTAATCCCTAAAAGTGAAAAAAAATCTTTCCCTTGATTGTCAAAATCAAGGAAAAGATTTTTAATATAAATGAAAAGAAATGTCTATCCTTGATTTTGACCCCTAACTGCAGCCCCCCCTCCCTTAAAAATTCCAATCAATCTAAACCCCTGAAAGTGAAAAAAAATCCACTTGATTTTGATTCGCCATTTTTCATATCCTCTCTCTCCGTCAATTACAGTGGAATCGGTATTGTTTTAGCCAAAAGCGTAAACACGGCCTTAACATGCTCAGAAATCACCTATGAGTCCACTAAAGCATTTTTTCTTTCTTTTTATGACTAAATCAATGCTATTTTCTTATAACCAAAATTAAACCATTTTTGATTATTGCAGAACGTTTTAAAAAGGTGTTAAAAAGTGCTCGGTAGATGCTATCAAAAGAAGATATATACAATTAATTAATGCAAGCCATACATTTTATAAAACTACAGTGTAGTGACTATCATCTATTTCTTTTCCCATATTTATGCTATTATTTGCCTTTAACGTGATATTTTCATCGCTTTTTAAAAAATTTGTCCTGTGTGACAAAAGTTGCAATGAAAAGGAATAGAAATATCAAGATGAATGTAAAGCGTAGCATAAAAATGGAAAGACTTTGTTCATAATGATTTAAAATACTTTAACTACTAAAAATAGATAAATAAATTTGTTTACGTTACAATGAATTGGAGAAAAAATCAATGTCAAAAATACTGTTCGACCAACCGGTTTGCGAGTGCAAATATTAAACAAGTTTTCAACCAAGATCATATTGTCTACATAGATCATTTTTAGCTGAGAATTTTATTATACAATCTTTATCATTATTAATAACACAAAAGTTATTACGATACATTTATGATTCTTTAAGCTTCATAAACTTTTTACAGCGTATTTAAATTGTGCAGTTTTTCACGATACAAAGCAAAACTTCCAAAAATATCCCCTTCTATTTCTCCAAGACGAAACTGCAAATTATCAAATAAAAAACCTGTGACTGACAAGGGATAACTGTATATATGTTATACCAATGGCGCAAGAAAGTTGCCCAGTACATGAAATAAGCTGGTACACAAATTGGGTCTCATGTTACACAGGTTTCGTCTCCTTGCTTTATGATTAAGGACGAAGAAACAGTGGTTGAAATCGAAAGCGTCAAGCTAAAGATATCAGACAATTACATCTACCTCGGACATCGAATTCAAATGAAATCCTCAAAAGAAAAAGATATTCAAAAGAATAATCGCCCTATACTGGAAAGCTTTCTGTAGAGTGAACTCAACATTCAAGAACAAAAAATCCTATCAGTCCTACGAAGAAAGGTCAACGACCAATGCGTTCTCTCGATAGTCAACTGTGGAGTTGAAACCTGGAACCCAACCAAAAGAACAGCCCCAAGCTAAGAACCATGCAACGTCTCCAAGAGAGGACCATTTTTAGCATCACATAAAGAGATCACAGGACAGCATATTATTTTAGAGAAAAACGGGGGTCAGAGATATTTCAGAAGTCATTAGAAAACTCAATTAACAATGAACATGCCACGTTGCAAGAATACCCGACAACCGCTGGACATCACGACCCACTACATGGATCTCCAGAGATCATATGCGAAAGTACAGCCGACAGAAATTAAGATGACATAAGGTTCGGGAGATATTGGCGCCGCAGCAATCGAGAAAATTGGCGAATCTTGAGGGAGGTCTATATCCTATTTTAATTTTACATTGCTGCCTCATTGGTGCTCCGGTACGCTCCAGTAGCACTCCAGCAGCACTCTACCCCTCTAGAAAACAACAGAAATAGATGGCCATCTTGATTTATTTTTCTATTGGATGAAGCAAGGTTGAAAGGTTCTCACAGTTACAGTCTGGACAGATAAGAGATTTATGAGAGAAGTTTTTTTTCAAGTTCACACTGTCTGTTGATTGCAATCTGTTTTTATCTATCTATCTCAGTCAGTTCATAATACATTTATTTTTATCGAATGTTCATGTTCATATACCCGTCCGTCTGTCTATCTATATGTCTATATCTGTCTGTAAACATTAATCTCCCAGTTTATCGATCAATCTATTTATTTATCCAAGTCTATTCTTATCTATCAATGTATATATATATATATATATATATATATATATATATATATATATGTATAGAGAGAGAGGGGGGAGAGAGAGGGGGAGAGAGAGAGGGGGGTAGATAGACGTGCCATCATAGTCAATAATTAAACAACTGTAGAATTATGTTAAAAAGAAAATCCAACAGAGAATAAATATAGTCAGACTAAATTCTATTTATGATAGCATTGGCATTACCCAATAAAGAAAAACATCTAGGAACTGGAGAATCTGGATGCAATAAATTAACCCATTGAAATGACGCCCTAAAATAGTCAAAAAAATACTGTCCCGAAATAAAAAGATTTTAGTAGGGGCCTAGTGGAGTAATGATCCCAATTTTCAAGTCTGTAAACAAGACGTTTTGGCCAAGAGCTCTGGAGTACACAAACATAGCACATATAAAAAGGAATCAAACCCTTCGCCACTTTTGGTGGCTACGGTTGTTCAATGATAACAACAATAACAACTATGATAAAGACTCTATTTTTAACTATCAATGTTAACTTATCCAAAACTTAATCTTATTCTATTCATAAGTTAGGATATATATCACAAGGTTATAACTGTAACAACTGTAAACAAAATAGCATTAAAAGGCCAAAAACTGAATTCAAAACTACACACATCTTCAAATAGAACGGCACAAACCAACAATCGTATTTATTTACTTACTAATATAAAAATTCAAAAGAACCTCAGCAATGTAAATCCATTTTAAAATCAATTTATTTCATCCATAAATTTACTCCACATTATACAATCACATTTATTCACTCACTTACATGATATGCCAGAAAAGATAGATAACTGTGTAACTTATTCGGCCCACTTAAAAAAAAAATAATCTCGTTTAGTTCTATTACGATCATCTATCCCAAAAATAACCCTTAATTTAGTCATAAATGCACTCATAATTTCCAGCTACAGCAAACAGCGCCCCAAAATCCACCCCTAAGATAAGAGAACAAAAAACACAACATTAGCACTCAACAACCATCCCCCTAATATGAATCCCAACCTGCATGGCAAGAAAACACGATCGCTTCCTAACCACCAACCCCTGTACACACGAAAGGCGGATAAATTAATTAATAACACCATAAAAGCAAAATAAACGTTATACATAAAGACAAGAGAAAAACAGAGAAAACAGTTGACCGTTGATCGCAATGACTGCGTGAAACTGATTAGCTTGAAAAAAATTGTAAATATCCATCTATTTACGCTTCATCCTAAAATATTGAGCACTACAGTGTTACAGATGAACCCGAATAAGATAAATAGAAGTACAATAATTTTATTCTTCTTAGTTGCTGCCCCATTCATTGTTATAGAATTCAATATTTTAGGATAAAGCGTTAATAGATAGATGGATATTTACAATATATATATAGAGAGAGATGTGTGTGTGTGTGTGTGCGCGCGCGCGCGCGCACGCACATATACTTACTTCAAATTTAATCTTAATTTGCCTATAAGTCACATAAAGTAATTTCATTTAAACCTTCATATATACTGACTGGATAGTAACAAAAGATTAAAATTATGGAATTGTTATTTTTATGGAGATATAAATGAATATGACGAAGGTGACATAAAAAGAAACCTGTCCTGTTTTTTAATGTTCCTGAAACAGGGCTGTGGTAAAACAGCTGACGAACACCATCATAAAGAAAAGAATTACTTATACATATACAAATAGAACTAAATAACGTACACCAAGAACTTGAAATTATATGATGAAATAATTACAAGCCAACACGCTGAAATAACATTGATCGGATTAAAAGTAGCTTCTGTAACACCGAGTTGTTGATACTTTGGGATTATGTATAAAAGATTAACTAACTGGAACATAGATATGAAAAAACTAAAACGTAGCTAATAAGAACACACCGATATATTTCAAAAATTTCGTTGAAATATTCGCAACAGATCGACTCACTTACAAATAAACATAACTACTTGTTTACTCTGCCAAAACCTTGGTCGGATTGTTTCAGGTTAGACTTACAAACGTATTGGATGAATTAGTAGTCAGCTGCGGGTAAACTACTGCTAAAATCTGTGGAGTCGGGTTAACGCTTGATAATAGACACTAACATCTTGGTAATTACTAAGTAGGTAAGAGACTTACCTGTTTCACCACCTGTAACGACTGCATTCATACACACAAAATCGTATTGTCTGGCGTAGATAGATAGATAGATAGATAGATAGATAGATAGATTCAGTAGACTGAGACAGATATAAACAAACAGATATATTAGAATTGATTAAGACAGAACAAATACCGATGTCCAGATAGATATTAATAGATTGAGGGTTATGAACAGGAGATAGATAGCTTTGTTGCAGACTGACCTGAGTTTAGTAAATACCTTTACCTACATATACGTATATATGTATTTCAGACTGCAGTATTCAACCGGTAGCTTAATTTCGTGAATAATTCGGACGAGCATCCTCATTTTTGTTATTTCGGTCACAACAGTTTTGTCAGAACCTATCTTGAGTTAATGTTAGTTCTGAGAAGAAGAAGAAGAAGAAGAAGAAGAAGAAGAAGAAGAAGAAGAAGAAGAAGAAGAAGAAGAAGAAGAAGAAGAAGAAGAAGAAGAAGGGAGAGGGAGGAGAGAGCTTATTTCTGCCTTGGTAGACATTGCAATGACATTTTAATGACCTCTCCAAGGCGCAGGCCTGGGCAGAACGTATAGAGATCCTAGAATACCCAGTCGATAGAATAGCCTTCTCAGCCTAACGGGTATAAGTTGAAAGGAAAGTAGAGTGATACGTTTGGCATCAGCTTGGCTGCTGGAGCTGCCAGAAGTGGGGAGTGTCAAAGCTAGCTTCTATCCGCTTTAAAGGGGGTCCCACTCCCTGCTTTAGAATCAGAAAAGCCTGTCTCCTTGACTGGTTGCCAATCATGGCTGGAGAGCCCAGTCTGTCCTCTTACTTACCCATAGCGAAAGGGAGAAAGCACGCCTTTCCCATGGGCATGTGCAATGAGAACGCAAACTACCCCTGAGTTTGAACTCTCTTTGTCCATCCTCTCTGCTGTTAACCGTTAGGCCATCCTTACTTCCTTCTGAGTTAAAGTGTTGTCATTATACGATTAATTCTTTCGAATTATATCCTCATTGATCAATTATGGCCGGTGTGCTCCCCAGCCTTCCAAGTGTTGTCAGAAATTCTGACTTGGCCTGTTGTTGCTCTTGGGTGAATCATTTGGACTAGATCCTTACGTTTACTGCCTACATTTCGACCGGTCGACTCTCTAGTATTCATAGTGTCGTCGGATATTCTGAGGTAAGTCCATTGGTCGAAAGGTAATAGTCGAAACAACAAAGACAGGGATACTCGTCCGAAAGATTCAAGGAATAACGACAGTATCCGTCCCAGATCTAGTCAACATGAAATCCGCCAATAAAGTTAATATCTTGTATGACTGCATACAAACATAGTTACATCAATGAGACAGAAACCTAACATAAAAAGGCTTTAATTATATACAACAAATATTTATCTTTCAACACAATCTCTTTCCTTGTCGATGCACTTAGCCCAACGCTTCTCCATAGATCAAATTGACCGAACATTATACAAAAGAAATTTTCAGCTAATAACTGTGTATCAAGCTCTTGAAATTGATCCCGTCATCATAATACGCTCCCAAAGTGGCTACTAATATTACCAAAACAAAAGTTTTCATTACAAATTCCTACAAATTGAATTACAAAAAATCTACGCCCCAACACGTTTGAATGATAAGTAAATAATGAAGTCTGTATTAGTTTATAAGATTGATATAACAGCTTACTCTAGCCCAAGGCCACCAGTGTAGGGCACCCAGTGAGGATGGAACTCAATAGACAATGTGTTGTCACTGATACTCAGCGGTGAGTAAAAACTTGTCAAAACCAATTCCCCATAACTACTCTTCATACCCAGATAGTGACAGAGAAAAGCCGTTAGGATCCAACATGACAATGCTATTATCTTTCAAATGTGTGTATCTTTATATATATATATATATATATATATATACATATATATATATATATATATATATATATATATATATATATATATATATATATATATATATATATATATATATATATATATATATATATATATCAAGCCCGTTGCTAAGGCATGGAGCAGAGGGTCTGGCCCCTCCTGGAAATCACTTCTCATCCCCAACCCGGTTGAATGTGATGCAAAGATAATTTTTCTACAAAAAAGGTATTATGTAAATAAATTTTCTTCTCGCGCTAAGTTCAGCGTGTCTCTTGTTTTGACAGTACGAAAAGGCGCTAAATTGGTGTGATCGTGCCTATATATATTTTGGCCATTTTTCACGTGTTTCTGAGCACTTTTGGTATCTTTTTGGTTTGTTTTGGCCAATTTTTGTCGGGTTTTTTAGAGGGTTTGGGGAAGCTATTTTTTTCCGTTTCAATTTGGCATATTTGGCTAAATTGAGCACTTCTACCCGCCCCGGACCAAATAGATAGTCCCTACTCGCTGTATCCAGGCAACGGGCCTATATATCACCATCATCATCATCGTCATCGTCATCATCATCATAATAATCTTCGTCATCGTCATCATCATCATAATCGTCATCAGCATTGTCATCACGTTGTCGAGACGAGCTTTAGAATGTCTTTGGTGGCTCCGAAGTCTAGTCTTTTAAAAAGGCATATTCTTCCTCAACGCCTATAAAATTCCTTTAGCGATATTCATACTGTTTGCTCTTTCTTGTCATTACTGCTTGCACGTCTCTTGTTTGGCTTCTGCATTCTGATCCGTGGTCTCAAATTTCTTCTTTCTATGACGGCAAATCGTTCTCCGTGTCAGCAAGTCTCCTGCAGGTGTTTCGCAATCGGACGGTTGATTGTCTAATGGCATCTGTCTCCCGTTAATACACGTTTGATTAGAGACGACAGACACGAAATTTGTTTTTAATTTTCAGTTGACTTTTTCTTGTTTACGTACAAGACAACGTGTGTCTGGATCTAATGAATGCAAAAATTGCCCGAACGTTTGAGAGCTAACCGCATTCAGCGACACTTCTGGGCATTATCAAGATCTGCACATTGCATGAATGAATCACCGTAGAACCAGAACCGATTATCTAGAGAAAATTATCTAAAATCATCAAACAAAAAATTCTCCCCCCAAAAAAGAGATTTTATATGTGAAAAAAAAAATACCGACATTAGATTTGGGCATCGTTTGTCCAAAATGACCACAGAGACCCCAAAAAGCACTTGAATAAACAAAAACAATAAGATGGTGCATAATGGTGTAGTCGAGCAAATGTTCGAGATTGTAGCTTCAAACATGTAATTAGAACCGCTCACACACACACACATACTCACACAGAGACACTTAGAAAGAGAAGGACCTGCAGCCCACTTGGCTGGTTGGTCGGGTAGGCCAACTGAGGAGCTACGATGATCAGATAGATAGATTTGAGATTTGTTTATCACACTGTGAAGACGAATGTCATACGATCTTTTCAATGTGAAGTATCCTGGCATAACTCAAGGTCAAGTCGCGTAGGTCATCCATTTATTGCCGGTTCCCTCGTCTATTACCGCAGACATCAGGGCATGCCCCACGACACTACACTCCCTAGTGAAATGAGGAGCTGCTTCCTGAGAATCAGTTCCCCAGGGAACAAGCATCACAATTATTTTTGGTTTCCTGTCCTGAAAGGCCAGAAACTGGAGATAAATACCAAGCTTAATTTAATCTGGCATAAGGCCAATATGTATTGGCATCGAATTCGAGCAACTTATTTTCGAACAAGCTTGCTAAACGCACACACACACAAACATATATATATGTATATATATATATATATATATATATATATATATATATATATATATATTGATATATAAATATATATATATATATATATATATACATATATATATATATGTATATATATATATATATAGGTGTGTTTGTGTGTGTGTGTATATATATATATATATATATATGTGTATGTGTGTGTGTGTGTATAAAGCGAAAAGGTGGCATGAAGCAAACTTTCGAAAAGCCATGACTACCTGCAGCATTTGGATCCTATTAGCTTTTTTTTTTTTTAGAAAAGGAACAAAAGATACAGTGGAAGAGTCCATTGTTTCAAATGATGTTCAGTGAATATTCTTATCAGCAGAATTGTTACCTTCAAATGGAAGACTGCATGGTTACGGACAGAGAACAAAGAAAATCACATTTCCCTTTATATAAGTATACATGCAGGCATACATATATATATATATATATATATATATGTATATATATATATATATATATATATATATATATATATATATATATATATATGTATATATATATATACATATATATATATATATATATATATATATATATATATATATATGTATGTGGTACAGATTAGGTTATGGACTAGTTTGTGTAGCGAATCCACATCTTATATATATATGTATACATATATATAACAATGTTTTTGCATCAAGCATTTTATGAAATAAACCCATCACAATCGTATATATTGAATTGTTGATGTGTACTTAGATATATATATATATATGTATATGTATATATAAATATAAACATATGTATAATATATATATATACATACATACATACACACACACACACACACATATATATATATATATATATATATATATATATATATATATATATATATATATATATATACGCTCACGTGTGTATGTGGAAATCAACACATCAGAAAAAATCACACAAAGAAAATATAGTCATTGAAAATTTGAATCGAAAATTCAAATGATTTTTTTCAACTAAATTTCTCCTTTAAAGTACTCGGATGCCACTTCACAAGCACGCATGGTAGGCCTTGACCCAAATTAGTATAATCTACGCTGGTATACAAAAGATTATCAACATATGTAGACAAAGAAAGAATTATTATGCAAACAAAAGTTAAGTAATGACAATAACAGACCTCTATATATCTGAGATAAACGTTTGTAAGTAGCACATAATGGGGTCAACCCTTCACGCCGATAGAGATAATAGATACCTGCCAACACACATGTCTCCAAGCACACACTCAGAGGTGGGCCAAGTTGGGGGCGGAGTGGGCAGCTCGCTCCCGGTGACACTAATATGGATGTCTAAAAAACAAATTCATATAGTTCCTCTGTAATTCTTTTTCCTCGTGAAACTTCTCTGTTGCAAAAAATGTCTCCGAAAGAATTCGATCAATTTCAACAAGATTTTGTTCACGAGTAGGCAATGGTGGTTATATTTGGGGAATATCCTACGAGCGAGAGATATCTTCTGTTTTGTTATTTTTGTCTTTCGTACATTTCGGTACACACTCATGAATGTCCACACGATATCTCCAGAAGTTCTCAAAGTTTTTTTTTTAGGCTTATGCCATCACATTCAGTAATATGGGAGAATCATGATAAATAATGAATATTATCAGTACAAAAAGATCACCAAAAGTCTAGATATCCTGGAGAGAGACCAAATTCTAAAAAGAAGGGGTCAGTGTGATACCATGAGTTACCGCCCCGGGTGACCCCAATTATAGGATGGCCACTTCACACACACATTCTCTCTCTCTCTCTCTCTCTCTCTCTCTCTCTCTCTCTCTCTCTCTCTCTCTCTCTCTCATGCACATGTACATACACGCACACATTCATGCATATACATGTAATGATGAATTCGCGACCACACACTCAAAAATGAATATATAAATGGATATTTATACATTAGATATAATTAGTTAATATATTTGATATATTCGAGATGAGATACAAACTCTTATGCGTACAGTGCATTATCTATCTATTTATATATCCTGTTATTATTTATCTAAATCTGTTCATACATCTATCTCAGTTTTTTCATACCTATCTATCTATTTATCTATCCATCCATCTATCTACTTTGTTCATATCTATATAAATCTGTTAATACCTTCCAATCTATTCCAGTTTCTTCGTACCTATCTATCGATGTATCTATTAAAAGCTGCCAATCAAACCTGTCAACATAGGTTTCTTTAATTTTTAGATCAGTCTGGCTAGCTGGCTGGCTGGCTGACTGACTGACTATCTATGTATCACGCGTACAGGCCGCGTCAATGGAGCTATTAAGTTGAAAATTCAAGCATTTACTCTTTATTTCGTCTACAGAAAACTTTTTTTTTTTCAATTCTGTTAAGTGGCCAACCAGACCTGTATATCTATCTCAGTTTCTCCATTAGCTGTCTATCAGCCTTCACGTACATGTATATATTCTTGAAGTATTCATAGTTGAAACTATAAAGTTATAAAGTTAGGAAGAACCCAGAGCTGAATAAGATCTTCAATGGTGGCAATTGTATTTTTAATGTATCTAACAGCTGATTGTTACATTCTGGCCAAAGAAGAACTTCGCTGGCCTCGTGTGTTATATCATCATAACGTACAGACGTCAAAATGTTAAAATTGAATATCTATTTTTTTTTAAATACAGCTGACATCTATCACAGTGTTTCTTTAACAGATAAATGATCCACCCGTGGGAGAATGGAATTATTTGGGGGTTGAGTGAAACTGAAGGGGTAAATTGAACATAAAGAGTGAATGACTTAATTTACTTGGATATTTACATTTTTGTATACTTTCAAGTTCTGTGGTAACATACACAATAAGCGAGCATCATTTCTGAAAAATCTAACTCTAAGTTCTAAGATTGTTATTCCTTAATTTTACGTAGACTAGAAAAAATATGATAATTTTCATTTTTAATTTTTCATTGGTTTCCTTTACATACTTTTAGAATGTTCAAAAAACATTGATGAAAAAAAAAGCACTGAAGAAATGTGTTAATTTATGCTTTAAGCCTATGGTACAAAATGAATTATGTATAAAAAATATTATCCACAAGGGAGAATAAGATGGAAATGATTAAAAACATAAGAAAATTTAGTCATGAGTGAATGAAATTTTGTAATGAAGACTAGACGGTGAATGACCCTGAAATAGTTCAAGAAACACTGCGTTACGTCATTATAACACACGAGCGCCAAAATGTCGAAAATTAAAAACTAAATTTTAAAAAAAAAGCAACTTTAATGATTTTGGTTTTTCTCTCTAAATAATGAAATAAGGGTGGTTAAACAAATATTCCTTTTCTTTTGGGTTTAAATCAAATTTGTATTAATGAAAAATATCTAGCTACATAGGTACGTATGCTTGGATGCATATATGTCTATCCAATTTTTTGGTTTGAATCTAATTATGGGTGAGTGATTTTTTACATACGTATATATGTACAGTGAGTGCTCAAAGTTTTCGATCCATTTCAAGAAGTTTATTTCAAAATCCTTTTACACCTTAAAAACTGACAGAATTTGAATAAAAGATTTCCAATTTTTTAACAATACTATCAATCTTCAATCTTATTTCAACACTTGCTTTCATTTCACAAGCTTTTGGGGGGTATCTAAGGTCAGTTTGGGCCAGCAATGCCTAAATCTTGTGATAGTATATTTTAGATAATTTTTATTAAGGGATCTTTTATTTCTAGATAATTCTTGATGATTGTTTACATAATTAGTTCTGGTACACCCACTGGCTACGGTGATTCGTTACAGAATTTTAATTTTCGGTCCTACAATCGGTCCTCAATTTTTCAGCTGTATAAGAATATTAAAATTACATTTTTAAAATGTGTCGGATACTTTTTGCACTCACTGTGTATATATATATATATATATATATATATATATGCCCATATGTTGAAGTTCACATGTACACGCTCAGTCACAATTATATATTTTTAATTAGGCATTTATACAATGTACACGCATGTAATCAAATTATCCAATAACCTAATAGATCGTCGGGGCACCAAGCTAGGTCCTTCGTGGTCTTTTTCGGGGCAATTTGATTTATTCACCGGTACCCATCGCCTCTCCATGTAACATAATACCAGCAGCAACCAGGGAGTAATCCCTGATTTAGCTTTTTGTGAGAGTTGGATTCATGCCTTTCCCAAAGGCATTAATACGAAGTGAACCCAAACTATCACAACCGGAATTTGAACTCGGTTCACCGAATCTATTTCGTGTTAGGACAACTCCACCTCTCTCTCTCTCTCTCTCTCTCTCTCTCTCTCTCTCTCTCTCTCTCTCTCTCTCTCTCTCTCTCTCTCTCTCTCTCTCTCTCTCTCTCTCTCATATATATATATAGCAGCATTAAATGTTTACTTGTGGACAAAGGCCTTTCCCCTCTCCTACCATGACGACTATGACTCCACAGACCTATGCCATGTCTTACTGCCAAATCTTTCTACCTCATCCCTCTATCTTGTCCATGGAAAAGTAAGCACAACCTGGTCTTTTCCTACTGCGTTTACTGTTCCATAGACACCGATCGATTTACTTCTATTGTCATTTCTTCTCGCTAAGTGCCCAGCCAATCATCGTTTTTGTTGCTTCATTATTTGCATAATATCCTTCACTATATGTATATATACATATATATATATATATATATATATATATATATATATATATATATATGTATGTGAGTGTGTGTGTGTGTGTGTGTGTATATATATATATATATGTGAAATTTGATGACAATTCTGGAGAATAATCCTGCAGTAGCTCCATTTTCTTTAATTGTTTTTTCTATTGACGCTGTCTTAGTGAAATGATATATTCACAGTGTGATTATAAGAGATCATTTCAAATAAATTTCAAATAAAGTTTCAAAGTAATATAACGCATTTATTATACAATAATAATAATAATAATAATAATAATAATAATAATAATAATAATAATAATAATAATAATAATAATAATGATAATAATAATGATAATATATGTATGTGTGTGTAAAAACTTTTTTTAAAAAGAACGATAAAATTAACCTGTAGGATGAAAGCATTTCCGAAATTTATTTCATGAAAAAACGCAGGGAAATTGGACGGACGTGTGTGTGTGTGTGTGTGTTACTGAAGCCATACTAAATATTTTTCCGGTTATATATACATTACATATTATCAATATAGACGGATGTTTTTCGAAACAATTATCACACAAATACAAGAGATTTTATTTTCATAAGTTCGAAGAGGTATGTGTATTCACTCGTGTCTTTCTGTTTGTCCACACAATATCTCCTACCGTCCTCAATGAATTTCTATGATATTTTGTGGATAAGTAGGCCATGGGCAAGGGAAGAAATGAACGATTTTGTGGGCAGATTGAAGAATTTGTTTATAGTTATCTCCCCCGCATCATAGCTATATACGAATTTAATTTTGTTCAGTTTTGAGAGAAAATGGCGTTGGCAGGTGTGCGTGCGTTTTCTAAGTAAGTTCTAGTTTCGAGAACATCAGATTAACTTCCAGGAAAAAACAGAGCTTTTAAAAAAAACAGCGTAGACCAGTATTTCTTAACCTCTATTCTCCATACCCCAAGACGACATCTCAAAAAAAACCGTCAGCCTTACTTTGAGAGGAACAAATTAGGTGTTGAGCAGGTATAATGATATAATATTGAATTCAGAACCTTATCAAAATGTATGAGTTTAAAAAAAGCAATGAAAATATCTTAAAAGAAACAGGTTCTTTGTAAAAATAAAATAGAAATTTAAGTTTAAAAAAACTGATACATATACTTTAAGGCACTTACTAAAATTTTATCAAATCTACCCGGAGAAATTTCGTAGCAACAACGCTATTACAATTACTTCATTGCTTTTTAAACCTCGCACAGTTATTTAGTTAATTGTTTGTTACTATGGAATCTAGTGTAAAATTAGTAGTTAAAATCCAGACCCCACATGGATGAAGCACCGCGGCCCGTGCATGAACAAGGATTAATTATCTAAAATGATCTAAAGCAATAATTGTTTTATGTAAAATTATCTTGAAAAAAATACCGGCAAAACAATCAGGCATTGCTGGTCTAAAATGACCATAGAGATCCCAAAACAAATCAAAAATGGTTCTCGATGTTTCCTATGGACACACACACACACACACACACACACACACACACACACACACACACACACACACACACACGAGTAAAGAGAATTCAATATGTAGCCCAACTGGCTGGTCGGGCAGGTTATTTGTTGGGCTACGGCAATTCGATAGTGCTGTGTAAAAAGGAATTAATAATATATAGTTTGGAATTAATCAGTTGAACCTTATCACTACTCGGTTTTAAACTACGAAACACTTTCCGCACCACGAATCCAAATTCCAATGTGTCCCTCACTCTATTAAAATCGCTCACTTGTTGGGTGTGAGCCCCTTATCCAGAATCACTGCTCTACACTATTTGGTTTGGGGACACCTGGTGTCTGAATGTTCACACGAAGTTGAAATTATGCTCACACCGTCGCACATTGAAGTCGAGAATAAAGATGTCAACGGCTAATGTCTAAGCACTTAGAGATCCTACATACGACACAAGGTCACAGGCACTTATGCAATTGAATATTAATACAACATACAGATTAGTACAAGCTTCTGTTATTCTAAAATACACCTACAAATAATCATAAATGAAATGAAAATGAAATCATTTTATTGCTTTATATAAATAGATAGATAGATACATTGATAGATAGATATGAACAAACAGAGATAGATAGATAGATACGAACAGATTAGATAGATAGATAGATAGAAAGATAGATAGATAGATAGATAGATAGATAGATAGATAGATAGATAGATAGATAGATAGATATGTCCATCTGTCCTCCCCAGTCATGGGTAAAGAGGCAGAGAGTGAAATGGTTGGTGTCACTTCGGCTACTTGTCGCCTCCAATTAATTCTATTCCACACATCTCAAACGGACCGAGTAGGTAGTATGCGATATGTGGAGCCAATGCAGGGACAACTGGAATCATAGCCAGCGCAAGGACACAACTCACTTGATAGATAGATAGATAGATAGATAGACTGACGCATATGTAACGGAAGAAAGAGAAGAATCTCAACAAGTTGTTTATAAACAAAACGTTGAATAACGATCCAACTCTGCACTCATTCGCACACACAGACACACACTGGCGTACAAACATTCACACACATACAGACACACACACACACGCTCACAGTGGTGTATATTTACCAACATACCTACAGCCCCCGCCTCTTCAACCACAAACACAACCACACACACAATAAACAAAAAGAAAGGAAGGTGGGGAACACTAACGAGAAAATGAAAGCAGGCACTTGCATTGCAAAGCTGGAGAACCTGCTCGCCAGTGTTGCCAAATTTATCTTTATATTTACATCTGAAATTGAGTTAAAAAAACATCTAAAAACATCTAGATTCGTCAGAGATATATATCTAAAATCTAGGGAAACATATTACATATTGTCCATAAATTAAATACGTCTTAAATCGTCAACTTTCACTTTACCAACACAAAACCGATTTAGTCGAAAAATTTTTTTACTATGATGAAAATAATAGATATAAAAATATATTACCATATTTACTCGAGTATAATACGATCTCGAATATAATGCGACCCTTTTCGTAGCAAAAGATTAGTAATCAATATCTTATATTATTATTATTTTTACACTCGTGTATGTAACTCATCATCGTCAGTTTTAACTTGGGTTTTTTATATTAAATTTCTCGCATAGTACAAGAAAAAATGCAGTACTTATCTATTTTTTTTTAATATCTGAATAGTAATTTCTGACAAGTAAACAACAAAACACATCTAGATTTATTAAAATATTACTTTTTTTATGAAAAAAAAATTATTTATCTTATTACAATAAATAAGACGAAGAATATTACTTATTTTACTAAAATGCAGCTAAATAGCACCTTCTGATTTTTAAACACAACAAAAGCATCTAGATTTAATAAAGAATTACTGATTTAACCGAAAAATATTACTTATTTTATTACTTCAAATTCAATTTTTAAAAATATCACTTATTTTATTAAAAATTCGGCTAAATAACAATCTGATATCTAAATGCAATAAAAACATCTAGATTTATTTTTAAAAATTACTGATTTTACCAAAGATATTATTTATTTCATAACTTTTAAATTATTTTTTTAAATATTACTTTTTTTATTAAAATTCGGCTAAATAACAATTTCTGCTATCTAAACACAAATGTGTAGATTTACTATAAAATTACTGATTTCACCAAAGATATTACTTATTTCAAAACTTTAAATTAGATTTTTAGAAAGTATTACGTATTTTATCAAGATTCAGCTAAGTAACAATTTCTGATATCTAAACGCAGCCCAAAACATCTAGATCTAGATGAAAAACATCTAAATTGGCCTTACTGCTGCCTGCTCACCCCCTGCTTTCCAGTTACAAAATCGACTCGTCCTCTTCATGACGTATTATTGACGCATTGCTGCCTCGAGTATCTTCAGTTGCAGACTAAGAGCCGTACAGAGAGCTTCATGTTGAAGCTGTCCTCAATCCTTGGTCAACGAAATCTACCCAATGCCGCTACAAACCTCAAGGGAGACTTCGCATGACACCACATTACCATTAACAGCATCAGTATCATCAACAATTACCCCAGGATTCGGACGACGGCATTTTAATACAGTAATACAAAGTTGCATTTTTTTTCTTCAGACCTTTGTTGACAATTCTATCATAACAACATAAAGATTCCTAAAGATCGCACATCTTTAAATACATTCTCTATTCTTATTTCTTCATTAGAAGAAAAAAAAACTGATTTTTTTGTTTACGTAAATAATCTGAATTATTTATTAACACACACCTTCCAAGTGAAAAAAAATCATAAGAAAAAGGATATATTTATCTTGAATTTTTTTTTCAAAATTTTCTGACCTCACCAAGTGAAATATATATATATATGCATATATATATATAAACAAACACACCTGTCAGTATCCCAGGATTTTCTTATCATTGTTTATTCTGTTAAACCAATGTACTGCTAATTTTATCGGGATATAAACCAATTGATAAAATTGCAGCTGGAAAGACAAAAGAACCCGGAACACTATACGCTCTAAGGAAATCTTACCTGCGACCTTCACAAAGGAAAGTAATATTTACAACCAAGACCAAATTAACCCTTACTCTTTCAAGATGAAGGAAGAGGCACAAATTACCCGCATCCCTTCCCTTTCATCTTCTCCCAGCAGTCCTAGTGGACGTTTGACAGGTCTGCGGAGTTTCTGTCGACCTGCTGACCTACAGGTCGAACTAGGAGATCTCATCGAGATCGATCGCACCATCTACACTCATTGGGGACTCTATGTCGGGGATGGCGAGATCGTACACGTGTCGGGTCCGAAATCAGACATCTCATCCAGCGAGTCGTTCGTGCGACGATCTTTTCTCAAAGAGGTAGCCGGAGATTGTTTGGTTAGGGTCAACAATAAAGAAGTACCGGCCAAAGAACGAGGACTCGAATGCCTATCCCTCGAAGAGATCCTTTCACGGAGTCTTAACTCTGTAGGACAGTCTGTTCCCTATAATTTCTTAACGAAAAATGTTGAACATTACATCACAGAATGGAGGTATGGAGTGGGATGGAGTGATCAGGTAAGTCATTGCAATGTGCTTGATATATTTATATAAATAAATAGAAATAATGACTTGTTTATCATGAATGCAACTATACAATATATTTTTTTATTTTGATTCATTTTGATTTTTTTAAAATATTAACAGTAGGTTTTGTTTTGTTTTCAAATTTTCAAATCATACATATATATATATATATATATATATATATATGTATATATATATATATATATATATATATATATATGTGTGTGTGTGTGTTATGTGTGTGTATTGTATTGTTTTTGCATTATTCATATGTATGTATATGGTATATACATGCATATTGTATTGTGTTATATATCATATATATATTGTATGTATTTGCATTATATTATGTATTATGTATATATATATATATATATGTGTGTGTGTGTATTATATTATGCATTATATATGTATTGTATATATATATATATGTGTGTGTGTGTGTATTGTATTACATATTATATATATTGTATACATGTGTGTGTATGATATATATTATGTATATTTTATTATACATGTGTGTGTGTATGTTTTTGTGTTGATATATTTTTTATTCAAAGTTGTACATATATTAGATATTTAAATATATGCACATAATATATAATTGAATTTAAGTGCAAATATTTTGAATATCGAAATTTTCATACGCTCATTTAAATGTATGCATACTTAAATTTCTATAAGTCTAAACATAGATATTCATAAATGTCAGACTTATATGCATAAATTTAAATGAACTTTTTAATATTTATATGTATAAATAAATATGTATAGGTGTGTGTATGTGTGTGTGTGTGTGTGTCTATTTTTTTTTTTTTTTTCAATATTTTCTTGGAATTTGTTTTGATTTCATCTAATTTATTATATTCGAATAACTTAACCGCTATATTTTTTCAAATACGACAGGGGGTTGGGAGTAAGTAGACTCATTGAAAGGAGAGCAAGTTTCCAAATCTTACTCTCTGGAATGCGTACACTGTATATGAATAAGCGTCTAGAGTATATGAAGTAGTGTATACTGTATATGTGAGTGAGCAGAAAAAAATTGATAAAACAAAGACACTATGTCATAACTGTGTCCGCGTGACGAATTTGGGGGAAAAAATGGAGCCATGAAATAATGCTGATGTAATAATATATAAAAGATTCGCTTAATAAACCGCGTGACCTTATTATTCTTTTCTTGGATCAAGAATTAGTAATTGATTTAAATTCGTGGAAAACAAAACGTTAGTTTATGAATCTTAATAATGCATCCAACAGTGATAACCATTGTTTACTCTGATTAACCTACCTTTATGTAATTAATTATTTATTATAATCACAGGAGATATTAACTAGGTTTTAATATTCAAACACTGTTTCAGCGTTTGATACGATATTTCACACACTAATTCGGTGGCTAAAACTCTAGTTCGTCAGAAAAATAATTTTTTTTGATTTATTTTATTCAGGATAACGGGGAATTGAAATAATCAAAAATTCAATTTTTCTCATCAGTTTCAATTTTTTTTCTTGTAAATTGGTCAACTTGCAGTCAGGCTAGCTAATGCACTTACGCTGGCTACGGCATCAGTCGTCCCTACCTGAGCCTCCCTTATCACAGGTCTCTTGCCTAGGCTTGCGATATGTGAAATAGACTCGATGGCGACAAGTACCCGAGGTGGTGTCACTCATTTCATCATTCTGACCCACGGTTTAGCGGCGTAAAATCGAACCTAAGACTATAATAATTATTCAAGACATTTCATTGCAAAATCATTATATTTCATACTTGCATTTTAAAAATGTTTGAACATTCATGACAATTTGTGGATGCGATCAAGAAGAAAACCACGGTATATCTGAGGACTGATATTCCATCATACATGTATGAATGAATCAGACGATATCATCACAATGAAAGAAACATTTACTCTGATTTAATTTCAGCTGTTAATAGTCAATACGTAAATTGAAATTCATTTGATGTTCTTTTGATATTCAATAATTTTCAATATCATATTTTGACTATTCAAAATATTCTTTGATTTCATGCCGCTACTGTAGGGATACCCGTAAATTCAACGCTCCTTCTATATCTCAATAGTATTAAATTCACAGAAACGTTCACTATGCATTGTAATAAACTAAACTATAATCATGAAGGTGTCTTGTCAGATTTTACAGGTATATACTTCCCTATTTGAAATGTTAGAGCCTTTTTTTTTTTTTTTCAAAGTCTACATGGCCAGTCCTGTTTTTAAATCTGATCCAGCTGGTCGGGATGAGCCGCGCCCTTCCCTTTGGTTTTTTCCCAGTCACTGCTATCCTGTTTCTTTCACTTTAATATTGTAGGTTTTTCCCCCGTTCAAACGTTCGAGATACCAGCTCATCGGTTACTACATCGGTTAATTATTGCAAGCACAACCACGTCTCACCGTTATCAATTGGGAAATTTTTGTATTGTTTTGTTTTTTTAATGATCGCTATAGATTTAGGGAAAAAAATATTTTATCTTTTTTTTTATCGATTTTTTTATTAATGGAAAATCAAGATGAGGTTTTTAAAAGAATTCGAAGGAGAGCTTTAGTTGCAAAGAGAAAGAAAGAAAGAGAAAATTTGATTTTTTTAGGATTAATTTGCAAATAAGAGGTTATTTTTCTTACCTTTTTTTTCTAATTAATTTTTTCTAAATTCTTTAATACAAAATGAGTAAATGGGGTCTTTAATAGGACTTGGGGGAGAGATGTAGTTGTAGAGAGAGAGATAGAGGGAATTGATTTTTTTTTTAGGATAAATTTGAAGAAAAAAGAGATTATTTTCCTTATGGTTTCTTCTCTTTTCTTTTTAATTAACTTCTCTTTTAATGGAAAAGAGAAAATAAAGAATTTGAATGGGGTTTTGGTTGTAGATAGAGGGAAAGAAAGAAAGAAAGACGGAGAGATTGAGAGAGACGACACCTTTTTCGTTTGTGTGAAGCGAGAACGGAAAAGTCAAGGTGCGTGGAAAATTACCCAGTAGAAGGAGAATAATACAGGGTGGGGAGTTCGGGGTGCGGGGGTCGGGGAGTGAAAATAGCGTCAAATCGAAATAGCGAGAACAGCGATGAATGAATGAATGAAAGGATAGTAAAAAAAATCTCACCTACATTTTACATATATTATTCTATTATTTATATATTTTAGTCCCTTCACGTAACAAAAAGAACAAAATCGTAAAAACGTATTCATACATTAAAAAAAACAACATGATTTTTCTTAGCGTACATTATGGCTTATAATATTTACTTTTTCTCTCCCAAAATACATCAAAAAGATCCTTCGGGTGTTATATGTGAAACTAACATATCTGGTTGGCAATTGTTTTCTCTTCTGAATTACAGCAGTGTTATTTATTATTTACTATTAAAAATAGTTTCCTTTTGTCCTAGTTGTAAGTTTCGTCCAGGCTTTTTTTTTCTGCTATTCTGTAGCTTCATATTTTGATATTAAATGCTCACCCGTGAATACACCAAAAAACCCCTTTTTCTCAATATTCCCCTCTGGAATAGGATGGGTTACATACCCGTATCATATACCACCAAATACGGTATATCAATCAAATAAGATTGAATATCTAAATTTAGTGAGACTACTATGAGACATTTCTTTAAGTATATAGATGATTAATTTATATATGTAAAGCATTTCAACATTTAGCATCAAAATTAGTGACATAAAATATTATAGTTGCCCATTGCATCATCATTTTAATATATATATAAAAAAAAAGGATAAGATATTTCTAATTTCAAATAGATTTCTTCATTCCTGTTCCAATTTTCGAAACATTTAGCGTAAGTTTCAACATTTCTGCTAAGTTCGATACAGGGTCTAATGGTACGGAGGGACTAATGAGAATGGGAAGATTGTGTTGCGCCAATCTTCCAAATTGAGGACCCGATTACTTCCAAGTTGGAAATTTGGGTCACATTGCTAGTCGCAAGACATTTTATTTACTTATAACAGCGTGTAACTCATTTTTTGGAAATTTTACTCCAGGGTAATGTTATTTTCTTATTGAAAATGTGTAGAAAGTATAAAAATATCAATTATTCCTGTCACACTTTGTCTTTTATGACCGGGAAAGTGGTAATTTGAAATCTACTAATTTCCAATTAATCAACTGGAAAAATTGCATATTTTTCCATCTCAGAAAGTTTGAAAAAAACAATAATTTATGAATATCACAGCAAAGTTTGAAGGGAATAATAGTCTCTTATACATGAGCAATCAGAAAATAACACTCTCTACCCAGGAACGAAAATCGCGTTACACAGTGTAATCACCTTCAGCATATTTCGTTATAGCTAGAAAATCCAAATAATGGAAAAATACAACCTATGCTCTGCTGACTATGGGTTGGGTGCGTTTCCACCAAGAGCGCCTCACAGACCACAACAATCTGTGTAAGTGAGTGCATATCTCACTTATTGCCCCGGACTTGTGGCCTTGTGCCAAACTTGGATTAGTGAATGCATGAATACAATTATATATATATATAAATTTTTAAAAAAAGTATAATGATTTTTTTTACTCTATTGTTGTAGAAAAAAATTCACATAGGTATCGATGGGCTATGATAAGCCTGGCTGCTGCGAATATCAACATCTCTAGCTTTCTCAACGTTATTGCACATATGAATATTTTCACAAAATGCTATTATTATTATCATTATCATTATTATTATCATTATCATTATTATTATTATTAGTAGTAGTAGTAGTAGTAGTAGTATGATTATTTTATCATCATCATTACTATGATTATTTTATCATCATCATCATTACTATTATTATTATTATTATTATTATTATTATTATTATTATTATTATTATTATTATTATTATTATTATTATTATTTCGGATGATTATGTTGGAGTCTTATTCTCATCATTACGATGATGCTTCCAGCTGGAATGGAGGCTCCCAGCCGAGGTTTATAATTTATGCAAGAACGCGGGCGAGCGTGTTTCCACATCGTTGTCTCTCGGTGGTGATATGGATTCTTCTTCAGCAATTCGTTTCATTCGATCCCGATGTCGTAATAACAAATGTTTAGAACCACTCGGCTGATGATCGAGTACCACGTTGAAATGAATTTAGAAAGGACTAAAAAAAACATGGAAAATTTCAGGGCTAGCAGAGCTAGGTTTTTGGGGGTTTTTTTTAATAATTATTTAAAAACATAGATTTGGGTTTTTTTGAAATTAGGTTATTTGGAACAATCTGTAATGGAAGGTGGAGGCGGCTGAGGTGGAGATCAGTGCTGCCAGATTTATTTCCAGTTTTACATCTGAAATAGGGTCGAAAACATCAAAAAACACCCCTAAACTCCCCAATTATACGTCTGAAAAATAAGATATGTATATAAATATTAGCAATAGATTAAATATGACTTCAATCGTCAACATTGACTTGAAATATTTATTTTACTAGAAATAATTCATTTATTTTATAACTATAAATTGAATAAAACAGTATTATTTTTATTGAAAATCATCTAAATAGCGATTTCTGGCCGGTAGACGAAACGAAAAAATCTAGATTTAGATGAAGGACATCTGAATTGGGCCAACCGCGGATAAATGAAACCTAGGTTGGCAATGATGAGGCCCTATTGTATATGGAATCATCCGTAATGGAAGGTGAAGGAGACTGCAATGGAGATCATGATGTACTTAACGGGTTCGTGCGTCCTGTACTGAAAAAATTGAACTACAACCTTCACCCTTTCAATAGTTTTCTTTCTCCTTCATTTTCTCTTTCATTTTCTGCTTCTTTTTCTCCTTCATCTTGAGATTGAGGATGTTTTAGGCTTCATTTTATTATTCTATTCTATCATGGCCAAAAATTATTCATCTTTTCAATGACCCCCCCCTCTCTCTTTCTCTTTCTCTTTCTCTCTTTTTCCAACCTCCATTTATCTACTTCTCGCTCTTTCACATTTTGATATTCTTTTCTCTCTCTCTGATGCCTGTCTCTCGTAGAGTCTTCTTTTTATTCACACATTCCATCTATTCTCTCAATACTGCCCATTCTCTCTCTCTCTCTCTCTCCCTTTCTTTCTCTCTTTCTCATTCCTCTTCTCTCTTACCCTTTTTCCATCCTTGTCCTCTTTCTGTCTCCCAATCTTTCCTTTCTTTTTCTGTACCATCTTTCATCTTTATTTTTCATCTTAGCTCTCCTTCTCCTTACTCTATCTTTGCTCTCTCTCCTTTCTCTCTTTCTGTCTCGTTGTCTATCCTTGTCTGCTTCTCTTTCTCTCTCTCTCTCTCTCTGAACATTTCTTCTTTCTCATTCTCTCTGTTTTCATTCTCTCCCTCTCTCTCTTAACCTTTCTTCTTTTTCATTCTCTCTCTCTCTCTCTCTCTCTCTCTCTCTCTCTCTCTCTCTCTCTCTCCCCCCAACCTCCATTTATCTACTATCTTCTTGCTTTCTTAAATCTCCTTCTCTTCCTCATCTCCCCTTCAGTTTGACCCGTTATCTCACCATGAAAACAGAGTCCAGTATATTTAGCTTGGGAAAAAAGAATGACTATTCATGTTTACTGTCGAGAAAGGTCAAAAACGGGTTGTGGTTTCGAAATTCTTCTCTTTTTTTAAACCCGATAACTTAATTTAGCATTTCGAGCTTTTTGCCAAATTTAGCCATTTTATATTTGGAACTGGAAATTCGGTTTTAGTACAAGCGCAATGTTATTGTTTTTGTTTTGTTTTAGTGTAAATATAAACATAGCTCTGGATGCACAAATGTGTATCTCTACCCTTAAAGCTACGTATCTATCTATCTGTCTGTCTGTCTGTCTATCTATCTGCGTTCTCTTCATAGCTTGCTATCTATCAGTCTCTTCATAACTATCTATTTATCTATCTGTCTGTCTATCTATCTGTCTTCTCTTCATAGCTAGCTATCTATCAGTCTCTTCATAACTATCTATCTATCTATCTATCAGTCTCTTAATAGCTATCTATCTATCAGTCTCTTAATAGCTATCTATCTATCAGTCTCTTAATAGCTATCTATCTATCTATCTATCTATCTATCTATCTATCTATCTATCTATCTATCTATCAGTCTCTTCATAGCTATCTATACTTCATAGCTATCTATCTATCTATCTATCTATCTATCTATCTCAGATATACTGTCTCTTTGTATCTACCTATGTCAATCTATCTTCTGGATTTTTCAAATAGATTCTCTTTCCGTACAATCATATCAAAAATATAATCACAAGATCCGAAGAAATTAACGACTTGCCACGCTCTCTCTTCTCTGTCTCTTCTTGTTATATAACTAGAAATTCTCAGAAATGAAAGCACTTCCGTTTTTGAAGAAAAAATCGTTTACGCTTATTTTTCTCCTTCTCCTTCTTCTTCTCCTGCCTTATAATACATGGATACACTGAGGTGAAGATTTTTCTAGTTTTCTTTATCCCTTCTCACCTGAACATATTCTAGGAAATATATATTCGTAACTTATAGTACCAATTCACTGGTCTGCGAAGTCGAGATCATTTTAAGGTGCTTCGATTATACCAAATGATTTTTATGGATTTTTTGTTGCTTGATCAAAAAATGAAAAATGATACGTGATGGAGGAAAATGGTTATCATTTTCTTAATTCAGCACCCAAAAATGAAAAAAATGTCACTTGAGATATCCAAAACATTTTTTTTTTCAATGTATTCATACGTAGAGTGCAAAATTATAACAAAACCTAGAATTGTTTCTCAAAAAATGATACATAATGGAGGAAGATAGTTTTCGTTTTTAAATTCAGTAACTACAGTACAGAATAATCATCAGAAATAATCAAAACTATCTTGTCAATGTGTACTTGTACTATCAATAAATTGAAAGCACGATAGTCGTACTACTTTTCTTTCATGTCAATGATTTCATCAAGACATCCGTCTATGGCTGACGGTGCCAAAGCTTTCGTTTTCATTCCAAGAATTGCATCAGGTCATTTAATTCTTATAATTCAAGAAAATTTCGGACAGAACTATTATTTACTCTACTTAATTACTAACAAGCAATCAATTTGTTTATTTACACATTTGGTTGAATATTGTAAGGACGTAAGAATTTCTTCATTTTTTTTAAATCAAAATTGAATCATTCAATTTATTACTAAATTAATTTTAAATTTGATACTTGTATTAAATAATATTTTTCGTTCTCTTCCAATGTTTATAAACAATTTTATACTTACAAAAACAAGCCATATTTAAGACTTAAATATGACTTGTAAGATATATATATATATATATATATATATATATATATATATATATATATATATATATATATATATATATATATATATGAACAATGAACTCGTAGGAATAAAAATATATCTGTGATAGATAGGTATGTGTGTATTTGAGGCGTATATACAAACCTATGCTCTTCTCATTTGTCTATCATGGTTTGGGGGTATTTTTACACATAGTTTAGTATAAGCTTCTAAGTTTCTTTGGTAATTTTATTAAAGAGAACATTTTTCTATTTTCTGATTCGTGCCTCTTACTCATTGCCGTACATCGACGGTGTGGGGCGAACCTGAAAAAAAATCATTTTTATAAAAGAACATACTGGTCAAAATACCTACTACCAATAAGATGGAGTAGCATCAGGTTTAAAATTTCTGCTTGAACGACACTCCGTCTTCAACATAGACGCTCGATCTAACGAACTGTTGATTGAATTTATCAAGACAGATTAGAAGAACGAAATGAAGAAATGCTTTATGGGAGCTTCACTGCAGCATCAGTGCTGCTTGGGCACTACTATTCCGACATTGTTTTCGTTCTCCCCAAAACTATTCATAGCAGTACACTCGCCCTCTATAACACAGAAATATGGAGAGTAACAGAGCAAAGAAAGGCCTTTATTGATTCATTCTGCCATGAGATGCTTCGGGAATGTTCTATTTACTCCTCGCCTTTGTCGTCTGCTTTTTTAATCTTTTGGTTCGCTTGTTCAGGGGTTTGGTTTTATTCAACTCTCCCTTTCTTATATTTTATTATTATTCATTATGTATTTGTTTCTTTTTATTGAGAGTAGCAGCAACAGTGACCGATTCTAGATTTTCAAAAAGTTAAAAAAAACGGACAAATTTTGTTTTTTCAAATGGTTTCTCTTCCTTCTTTTTTTTTTGCTCGATTCTATCCCGATTTTCTCGTCCTTTTCTTTTTGCTTACTGAATCTTGAAAAACATTTTCATCTCCAACATCTTTAGTTCTCGAACCATCCCGCAAAACCTACCGTCCAGTATATATTGATCTCTTTACCTGTCTATCTATCAAACCAATCCCTCCCTCTCTCTCTCTCTCTCTATTTGTGTATATATATATATATATATATATATATATATATATATATATATATATATATATATATATATGTAGACATACATACATATATTTATATGTATTAATGTATATATATATATATATATATATATATATATATATATAATTGATAATTGTGTCATCCACTGACAGCTGTTTCGCTATATCAAACCAATCTTTCTACTTTTCTATCCCTCTCTCTCTCTCAATATATATATATATATACCAAACCTCTCTCTATATATATATATATTTATATATATATGTATGTATACCAAACCTCTTTCTCTCTCTCTCTATCTCTCTCACTATATACATATATATCAAACCAATCTCTCTACTTCTATCTATCTATCTATCTATCTATCTATCTATCTATCTATATATATATATATATATATATATATATATATATATATATATATATAATCAAACCAATCTCTGTACTTCTCTATCTCTATCACTCTATCTACTAATCTTTCAAGTCATTCTCAATCAACGGTTCTTTATCTACCTGACTCTCCATCTAAATAAATTATTTCTTCACTCCTCAATCTATCTATCTATCAGTTATGCAGTATCTACCTGATAGATTGATAAACAAACAGATCGTGCTTCAAGTGTGTGTGTGAAATAATCCCCATAAGAAAGAAATGGCGGTGTATTGATCACCTGTGTATGAAAAGACTAATCACCTGTTCATCGCAAAATCGGATTGGTTCTCCTATCGAAACAGGTGTAATATACTGCATTCAACACAGAAAAATGCCAGAATTCCACAGATTCCAAACGTTACTCCCCTTCCTCCCTTTAGACTCTTTGACTGTCCTAGTCGCTCGGAACCGTATCGATCCAAAGAAAGGAATTCAACAGTCTCCTCACAAAAACCAAAACCTTCTTAGGCTTCAGAGACGAATTCCAACAGACCGAAGTCTTCATTCATTCTGCTTCCAGAAAAATTCCTACCTTTTTTATCTTTCTAATTTTCTGGTGTATTTTGAGGGGGCGTTGGGTGGAGGGTGCCTAGGAGTCGCAGAGCCTGCATTCTTCAGATTGGCTAATCTCTAAGGAATCCAAGACATCAATCAACTCGTAATTCTTGTGAAATGAGTTCAGGGGTTCCACTGAGTCTGAGTTGGTCGTGCAATCAAAGAGCCGACACTTCCCCTACACACACATTGGGTCTTTTTAATTTGCTTTCATATACATATGTATATTCGCCTGATGAGGTCCGAAGAGGGCAGAAACATGAGCTAGTTTGTGCAGCGAATCCACATTCTACTTTTTATATATATGTATATATATGTATATATGTATATATGTATATATGTATATATCTATATATATATATATATATATATATATATATATATATATATATATATATATATATGTTTTTATATATGTATACGTATATATATATGTATGCATATGTATATATATATATATATATATATATATATATATATATATATATATATATATGGGTGTGGGTGTGAAATATGGAAGATATAAGGATAGATAGATCTGAACCGAGATAGGTCGTTAAATAAATAAATAGATACTTACATGCATATATATATATATATATATATATATACAGATTTGAACTGACTTAGATTGATGTATACAGATCTGAAGATAGATAGATAGATAAACAGATAGACTGATAAATGTGTGCATACATAAAGACAGACTGAAAAAGAGAGGGGAACGCTAAGAAAGATAGATTTAGCTCAGCGTAAATAATCATCCAGCTAAAAACCAACACTGGCATATATTCATCTATTTATATAGATAGGAATTTACTTATCGTTCTAGTTAAGAAAGGTTCCAACTGCACTAACTAAATGCTTCTGTCATTATAACAACCACAAATGGACTAGTTGTAGAGTTACTCTACATAAAGTTCACAATCAAGTCGATGGTTAGGGAATATAAATGTCTCTGCAGTGAACCTTGAAAATATTTACACTGAATGGAGTAGATTAAGTGCATAAATATTATAGTTTTTTGTACAGTCGTAAATGGAATGA
The DNA here is from genome assembly GCA_963457665.1 of Thysanoteuthis rhombus. Taxonomy (NCBI): domain Eukaryota; kingdom Metazoa; phylum Mollusca; class Cephalopoda; order Oegopsida; family Thysanoteuthidae; genus Thysanoteuthis; species Thysanoteuthis major. The sequence goes on along the minus strand of OY735225.1, from coordinate 25,709,136 downwards.
GATAAAGATAGGCCCTGAAATTACCGGCTTTCTTTTGCATGTTTACGTAAAGAATGCCTTGAAAACCTAATTTTATTTATATATACATACATACATACATATATATGATTTAATGATAGATTCGCTACACAGGCACGCTTGTGTTTCTGCCTGTCAGGCCACTTCAGGCGAATTCAACGACAGGTTAGCTTGAAGAAGCCAGAGAGACTGAGATACGAGCGTGCCTGTGTGACGAATCCATTATTTCATCACATTTATTGCACTACGCTTACTAAATGTTTCTTGTATCAAGCACTTTTATGAAATGAACCTATCACACGTCGTATATTGAATTATAGATTTGTACTTTGATAGATATATTTCAAAAAGTTCATTTTTATATACTTATCCATCTTCGAAATTGAGAGAATTCGGATCAAAGATTTCTGGGTTTTTGTACACAACTTTTTAATGCTTTATCTTGTTTCAAGAATTTTTTTTTCAACTTTTGTGTTTCTAATCTTTGGTCCAGAAACATTAAAGATGTATGAGGACCTCAAATGAGCTTTTTTGAAATATATCAGGTACTTTTTGCGCTAACTATAGATTCTTTTCATAGTAGGTACCGAAGTTAATGTTTTCCAATGAAAAGAAATCCTTTTTCCCTGTAATGATATTTCAAGTGAAATCTTTACCGTAAAAATGTTTTTTTTTAAACAAGTGGGAGTGATTATATTATTTGTATGAACGAACAAACAAACAAATTACAAAAGATCTCTAATATCACATCTCCTTATCCATTTTTCTTGCTATCTGAAACCACAAAAATTCTTCTTTCGACACAAAACAAAAATATGAGCATTTCTTTGGTAAAAACTATAATCTAATAAATTGTCCTCGGAAGAGAGAGGGGGTGGGGAGTTACATTTTTGCCAACGGGCGTAACCGAGTTCATTTTTTTAATTCTTAATTATCCTTAATAAACTTAATTTTGAATTTTTTAAAAATCCTGTTTTCATACCAACCATCCGGTGGACGTTGATTTCTCCCAAGGACAATTTATTAGATTATCATTTTATCAAATAAATACACAGATTTTTGTTTCGTGTTGAAAGGAGAATTATTGTGGTTTCAATCAGTGGTAGAAGGAATTGAGGTGCAAGTGCAAGTGGCCTAACGGTGGCGGCATTTGGTATCTTTCGATGATCCTTTTCTGGAAGTTCACCTATGCTGGGTTCTCCTCTACCTCGAGTTTTAAATCATCATAATCGATACCTGACTGCCGTCCTTGTTTTACTCTGCCTTGTGCTCATGGGAATGGTGTAACTACTGAAAATCGGAAAGAGTGCAGATTACTTTTCAGTGAATTAAATTTTGTTGTTGTTTTCAGCACTCGGTCAGGCTTTCCGAATCCGTAGATCTTTTTAACATTTTCACAGTCTTCTAAGTAAAAACATTGCCAAAAATAAACAAAAATATCCTTGAATAACAGATACACGCTAGGCTAGTAGAAGCACTTAGACACAACTGCGTGGCGTGGTTTTAGCCAAGGCTGTTTCGAAATAATTACTTCCGCTGTACTTTACAGGGCCTTCGAGACGACCTTAATTCAGTATAGGTTGCGTCGGCTCATGTTTAACGTTCGGACGACATCCATGGAAAAATGTTCGGTTTTCAGAGCTTTCTGGTTTTCAGAATTTCGAATAAGAGATCATGTACCTGTTATTATTGATTTGTTCTATGAATACAAGCTTTGATTAGTAAGATATTATTCAAGGTATTAAAGGTTTACTCAGGCCCGTCGCCAAGTGGGTGTTGGCTGCTCCTCGAAACCACCGATTTCTGCCTGAACGTTTTGAGCATTTTTGGAGTGTGTTTGACCATTTTGAATAACTTTTTGATAGGTTGGGTTTTAGACATTTGGGGATATTTTTGTAATAATTTAACTCACTTTTTACTCACTTCTATTTGTGCACCCCAGATTTAATGGATGGTCCCTCACTCACTGTACTCTCTCAACGGGCCTGGATTCACTGTACCTAAATATTCACCTACTGTTCTAAGGATTATCTGCTTTTGAACAATGGACGGACTTATCTCGCTAGCGATTGATAACGAATTTCCTTGCGTCAAAGTTGGCTTAAATGTTGTGTAGTAGTCGGGAGACTCTGCAGGGGGCTATCCAGGCCTGGGCGATGGGGTGGGGGTGTTCTAAAAGGAGGCCAGGAATATCCTAGGATCCCAGCAAACGTGTGCATGTATTCAAGCGAATAAAAACTGGATGACAAATGGAGAAGGAAAGGGAGCCCGAAGGAAACTCTGTAATCCCTGATAAAAAATTCTTCTGAGAGGCCCTTGGGGACAGTTAGTTATGCATGTCAATACATAACTAATAAACGTGCCTCTTATCTGTCGATGGTAAAGGGGGACATGGAAGAAACGAAGAAAACGCTGGTGATTAATTCCATTTTATTTATTTTTGTGAATGAACGCACCAACCAATGAATGAATGAATGAATGACGCGTGCTCCGTGGCCGAATAGTTAAAAGGTGGGATGGGGTGGGGAGCTGGGGGAGGGGGGCACGCATGAACGCGCCGTGCTTTCTGCTAGCTCTCCGAAGTACATCACCCTCTCTCGCGCGTGGACTCTCCCGTATGTTGTGCAGACACGTACCTGCACACACACACGGATACGCACACGCACACGAAACAGTACACGTCTAATATTTTGCTCAGGTTTAGAAGAGTATAAAAAGAAAAAAAAAAGAGTCTTGATTTGCGCTCAATGGTTACAGAAAACTAAGAGTGGTCTTCTGTAACCATCGAACACAAATCATTCGTAAAATATTTGATCTAAAAGAGTTTGAAATCAAATTTTTTCTATGTTTTGAAGAACCAAAATCATAATCCAAGAGATATTTATCTCGGGACATATCTGTTCCAGTAGACATTTATGCTTTTTTTTTTTTTTTCTTCTTTTTTCGACTTTCTGACACATAGGTCCTTGTAAACTTCTACAAGATATACGGGGCCTCTATATATCTATGCAGTGATAAGAATGTCGGGATATATGTTTGTCTCCGGGGTCGTGATTTTTATCTACTCTCGAACCTCGACCTCTTACTCTAGATGGGAAAATGCGTTGCTATCAATCGGTTACGAAACAAGTTACTTCCACAACTCTTTCATGGCGCGTAAAATCATAGACTTGTTTTTTTTTGGTGGGGGGTTGTATAGCATAAGGAATTATCAGATTGTTTGCATAAACCTAGTGTAATAAATCTGAAAACCAGTTTTTTTTAAAGAAAAATTCCACCCAGGTAATATATTATGATGATGTCACTATCTCGGGGGTGGGGGAGGGATAAGTCACCTGATATTTTTTTGTAAAGTGAAATGATCGCATTTGGTTGCAAATGTCTAGAGAGAATTTCATTTTCATTTTCATTTTCATTTGTAAAATATATGATGCCAGTATGCTACCCGAATATGAGGTATTTTATACCAATTGGGCCATTCATGATATATATATACATACATACATACATACATATACATACATACATACATACATACATATATATATATATATATATATATATATATATATATATATATATATATATATATATATATATATTAGTAAAGAATAAAATACATGTTGAACGCATCTCATCAGGGATATGGATTGATCCGTCTCTGATATTTGGTTTATTTGAAAACACCATTCTCTGCCAAAACTGAATTGGTGTAATGTTATTGTTCTGTCTGTTTTTGTTTTTTTCTTTTTTTGCGTGTGTGTATGTGTGTGTGTGTGTGTGTGTGTGTGTGTGTGTGTTAATGTGGTGGTAGCAAAGATTACACGGGGCGTTGTGGTTTTTAAGCGTATTTTGTTGCATGGGTCATGGGCGGCGGGGGTTATAGGTGTATTTTGCTGTGCGGATCGGGGGTGGGGAGTTACTGTAGTGAGTAGTCTTCGATATATTTGCCTAGACAAAATCTATTGCAAATACTCAGTTTCAAATATAAAAAAAGTCATCGAGCCCACTCACTGGTGATTTTAGGAAAATTACCACTACCAAAATTTTATATGACTATTTACCCATGTGAACAAACACTTCCCGGATTTCAACGGCTATTCCAATAATGAATATATTAAGTTTTGTGATTACATTCGTATGACTAATGCATAGTACTAAAGTATTACTTAGTTCATTTACCAGGTTTACTTACTATTAACAGAACTAAATAAGAGAACAAAAACAGTTTATTGAAAAAAAGATTATGGCAAGCAATTTTAACCCAAGTGTATGTGGATATAAGTCAATAGAGTACAATAGAACGATAGAAAATACTGTAGTATTTGGTTCTACCAGGGGGGGGGGTATGCACCCCCTCAGTAGACATAGGGCCCACGCCACCTATCCACCTTCTGCTCTGGCCTATTCCCATGAGCTCTGCAGTTTCGTTTCGACTTTCTGAAATCACATAGTCGCCTCCAGGCAAGCTGAGATTGAAATTTCAGTTAATCGTCTGCCCTGGGCGAGATTCAGATCAATATTCCGTGGAAGATGAGGAGACGGGAGAAGAAGGTAGAAATTCTGGCACGCGAAAGATGAGGCTGTTCGCTCTAGACTGCGAGAATGAGTGGAAAGGAACAAAGGGTGGATGATGGTGGAAAAGAATAGTTTCATCGTCCCACTGCTCGGCGACAGAGTTAAGCAGCGGGGGAGAGAGAGAGAGAAAGAGAGAGAAGCTATTGTTGAAAATCTGGGTCAGGATGCTAAGTCATACAGAGACAGCTAGACTCAGACATGACACAACACCACGGTTTTTGAGCTGAGCCCCAGGGGTGGGGGACTGAATCAGGAGAGAGAATTACGATGGAAACAGTGCGCGGTGCAGTGATGTAATGAAGTCCCCGGATGTGTGTACGCTTCCTCGGTCTGTTCCTCTCTGGTCCAGTCTCTGATTATATCTATCTATCTATCTATCTATCTATCTATCTATTAATCAAGTTTACCTATTTATATAAGCATTAGTCTGTTCATATCAGTACAATCAATTTACCTATCTTAATCAATTTTATTACCAACCTATTTGCTATATTCATTCTGGGGCAGAGGAATGTCGTTTATATCCTCTCTCTCTCTCTCTCTCTCTCTCTCTCTCTCTCTCTCTCTCTCTCTCTCTCTCATACACACACACACACACACACACATATATATGTATATACATTTATATATATATATATATATATATATATATATATATATATATATATATATATATATATATATATATAACAAGAAGAATTTACACATAGTACCATAGTATCAAATTCCTGAAAAGGAATAGTCAACTCTAAACGAGTTCAGTAGTTTCCCTTCTTTGAAAAACATTGAAATTATGGTTAATGCCCGTGACAATTTCACGGACATATTTGAATTTCAAAGTTTTATATATGTATATATATATACATATATATATATATATATATATATATATATATATATATATATATATATATATATATATATATATATATATATGTGTGTGTGTGTGTGTGTTTGTTCTTCCTGAATTTATCTTGGGCTAATGCTATGTTGTCATTTTTTTCCCATCTTGAAAAGCCTTTTCGAAATCCGTGAAGATGACACATTAAAGAAAGAAGAACAACGAATCATCGTAAAACTGTGTTTGAGGTTAGGGGTGCATATCCACACCGACATGTAAAGAAAGAAGAGATAATCAAAAGATTGGAACGGGTATAAGGAACTAACGAAAAACGAAATGGAAAAAAAGCCATACATAAACCAACCCTCTTCTAAAGAAAGTTCTTGCATATCGTGTTCATTCAAGACTCAGTCTCCTCCCAATTTTTGTTACCTTCTATATCCTCTGCCCATATTTCCAAATAAAGAATTCTTCTCCTTCTCCTCATTATTATTGTTATCATCATAATCATTATCATTGCATAGACGCCTCAAACCCGAAACGAGTATGACACATGTTACATCCATATTTATACTTGGTAGACTTGAAAGGTTAGAAAGATTGTTATTGTGATGTTTTCTTTCTCCTTCTTTTGTCTCTTTTTCTCTCATATCTATCAGTTCATCGTCTCGTTGATTTTCACGCAAATCTTATGAATTATTCATCTCCACTCTTGACGATTGAGGTGTCCATTAACCATCTTCTGTTGGAAATCTATCAAAGAGCTAGTTTTGCGGATTTCTCAATAAAACGTTCCGTAACCGGTGGATCGGAACGGATTGATTAATTCCTTGTCCGACTAGATCACCCGATGCAATTCTTATCGACTTTTTCTTGTAGGGATGTACTGAAGACAAAGCATAGAATATATCCTCCATTGATGGAAAGATTGAATTTGAATATTGTCTAGCTGTCTTTTGGGTGGTTAATGGCGCCCATATAGAAGTGTGCAAATGTTCGTAAAAAAAATACAACTTCATTGTGTTGTCTTCATTCTGCAACAAACCTCGTACAATTAAGTTGATTTTTGTGTTTTCAATAGATTTTCAAAGGTTTGAAGATAATTAATGGACACCATGTATCTTTTTTTGTTTTTGTTATGGACTGGTGGACAGAATTAGGGGAGGGGTATCTATGTAAATAAGAGTGGCTTGGGAAAGTAGATATGTAGATTAAAGAATATCAGTGCATAATTATTTATTTAGATAATAGAAAAAAATGCAATCAGATGAGTTATTCGTTTTGTTCGTAAGAAAAGTAACCCATTTATTTTTATCTTCTGTTGAAATAGAAACAACTTTTGTTTTCTTTACATTCTGTTTCTTATAAAGTGATTTATTTTTGTTCCCTTGTTCTAATTTTATCCTCGTCGCGTTTCAAAAATATATCCTGTTCTATAGAGTTTACACAAATAAAGTTCATATCAGAATTTTCTCCGATCTTTCCTCTTACTAGTGGCACAATTATTTTGACGATAAAAATCAACTTTTATTCGTTAGGGCTTTTTTTATTCTTGGGTGTCACTTTCCTGCCGAATGCCATATAGTCCTGAACAATCGAGGCTGTTGGACTAATGGATCTTGGATTAGTGAGGTTCAATCTGTAAAATGGAATCCTAATCTGTTTGCATGATGATTAGTAAATACTTTATCACAAATGATTTCCATTCTTTCTTCCTTTCCTTCTTTCTTCCTTTCCTTCTTTCTTCCTTTCCTTCTTTCTTCCTTTCCTTCTTTCTTCCTTTCCTTCCTTCTTTCCTTTCTTTTCTTCCTTCTTTCCTTTCTTTTCTTCCTTCTTTCCTTTCTTTTCTTCCTTCTTTCCTTTCTTTCTTGCTTTAGGGCCCAAGCTTAGGCTTTTGCCATCCTCTCTCATTACGACATTCATTTGCGAATGAATTATCCAATATTTTCATTTCATTCTTATCAAGTTAATCAGAGTACAAAGAATACGATGGTAATCCTTTTTATGCAAACATGTTTGTCCCGTTTAAATTAAGAGGCTTAAGTCTAGAGAAACAATTTGGATTTACGATTTGAGAAACTTGTGTATCATTGTATAGACAGATGGGTTAAACTGGTATTGTCTTAAAAGAATAAAATATAAACCCAAGTATAAAACATTTGAGGCCAGACGGTGATACACTAAAGTTCTTAAGAGATCAAGTATGAAACATCTTTCTTATTAAACGTATTCAGGGTGGAAATTGGGGGGTGGGATACTCAAGGGTACGGCTTTTACCTACATCTCGATTTCTATAGGTGGAGTTATAAGTTTTCTTCGTTTTGACGAGTTTCATAATCCTTCTGTAACTTTAAACGCGTTTTTAGCCCATCTCGTCACACCTGGCTGTTAAATTTAAATTGTTCTATGTTTGCGAAGAATGAATCAGCTAATTTAAGGATCGAAGATTGAATTGGTTGAGTTTTTTTAAATGAAGAAACTAGTCGGAACTTATAAAAAAAATACGAGTAATAATAAGGACTAATAGATAGTTAAGGAAGATGCATGTATGTAAAACGTGTTGTTTGGAATGCAATTTGTTACTGATGGTGTTATTTGTCTATGTGAACATGTGTCTTTTGAACAGATTGATAGATAGATAGATAGATAGATAGATAGCAAACTGCCAAACTTGAATATGGAGAAACCATGTTTAGTAGCTAGCTAACGACAAGTTTATACATAAGAGGATGGATCTGTAAGTCCGTAGACTGACAAGTTGTTACTAGCTGAGATTTAGCGGAGAATTTCGCTGTATAATGTTTGATCTATGATGGTTAATATCCACCACTGAATTTCTTTTTTTCCTCATCAGGCTGCAGCCTTATTGGAGAACCCAAAGTATATATATATTTATATATATATATATATATATGTATATATATATATATATATATATATATATATATATATATATATATATATATATATATATGAAGAGACTTGGGTTTGCAGAGAGTAACAAATTTACATAATTCGTGCGATTAATATCATCCTTCAATTTAGAATTATGTAGTTCTGTTTGTTCAGTCTCTTTCTGTCTCCCTCACCCTGGCGATATATTTATCTCTCTGTCTATCTTTTTTCCTTATTTCTTAAGGGCACATGTTTTATCACTCTTTAATTATGACTAACCCCTTCATCAACAACAACAACAAAAACAAAAACATGGAGAAATAATGGATGTAAAGATAATAAACATATGTCGTTATTTTTAAGCGGTTTTCAAACGTTTTCTTTAAAATAAAAATAAAAAGACTGACATCTGTTCCTGATTTAAAATAATGGATACTTCCTCTTCAAAGCCAAAACAATTAAATCTCTGAGTCATTGTTTACATGGTCATACTAAAGGCAGCAGTGCAGTTTCTCGGAGCCCCAAGATTTTAGCCCGTCCACCACCCCCCAGATATATGTCATATATTTGGATTTGGGGTGACATTATTCACAAGTTAGCATCTGAAGAAGTAAGGAAAGTTCCTATTTGACAGTAATTTCATTATAAGTATTTGTTCGAATATTTATCATATTTCACAGAGATAGGTTATTGATCCATAATGGACTTTAGGTTAAATCGAACATCATGATTTTATGAATATTTCATTTTTGTTTTGACCTGTTTGAAAATAATCACTATAGACAACAATGGAATGGTTTCAAAGAATGCCCAGGGTCCCATCAATATTAAATTCGTGGTTTTCATGAAAAGAAAGGTATAATTTACGATTAAGGAAAAATATGAGAGTATTAGGTATCATTTTAAACAGTTATATAGTAATCTCCCACCAGTGTCAAACTTAGAATTGGTGGAATCTCGAGCTATATAAAGCTTGTAAAGCCCTTGTTAAAAAAATTACGTTTTACGTTTTTCGATAGGTTTTCATGTTCTTGTACTAGTAATATCCTTGAATCTAAGACCCAGATACTCCAACCAGAAAGTTGTTATAAGTCTCCACAACTTTTGAGAACACCGGCCGGTTTTTAGTGTGTGTACACTGTTACTAGGTAACGGTTACTGTTTGGGGTTACATAACGAGCCTACATCTTTCACGGTGGGAAACAAAAAAAAAAAAACATTGAGAATAAGAAGCCACTGCTGTTATTTGAATTTTTGGGTCAAGGATAGATTTGGTAGGCTGAATTACTCCTGAGAGGTACAGAGCCACTGGGGGACTGTGGGCGGCTGTCAGTCAGGGTAGAGGCTGGGGACTGATGTTGCTGAGGATGAAGAATGGGGGCTGATGGTACTGAAGAGGTGTATGCTTAATGACTCAGTCCTGTTTATTCAAGGGTGTTTTTTTAATGTCAAAGTGTGCGCTATAGTAACAGTTGAGTTGATTAGATTCTTTCGCTGGGTTGCCAATTTAGCCATTATTTTTCCAATCTAGCCGACAGAAATCTATGATAACTGATTAAATCAGGTAAATCTTTGGGGGGAAAAAGTGAAATTTGTGTTAAATTTGTTATGGAGTCTTAGTATAGAGTAATCTTATAAGTGGCGTTCAAATGAGTATATTTAAAAAATGTACCTAATACATCAAATTTAGCCGATTTGGGCCATCTTATGTACAATTTTAGCTATAAATAACAAACTATATTTTGCAACACTGTTCTTTCTACTCCCTGTGTGTACCTAGGCTGATGTACTTGTATTTTTGCAAGGTACACAGAGCTCTTCCCCAGATTGGAGCGACACAGTCTTCCTATCCCCATGTTTTCCCCGAATCGGCTTTAAAAGCTCTTCTGGGTCCATTTTTCATTGCCTGGGACTGCTTTATTCAGAAATGATTTTCCTCTGTGCTGAACAAGGAGAAAGAGACAAGTGTTCAAAGGTTTAACAATGTTAACCCTTGCGTGAGTTCATGGGGAACCCATTTTCCAAGATACAGAATTTTCCCAAACAACGTACTGCAGTTGACAGATTGTGTACGAGCAATAAAGAGCTAATTTCAAAGACACTTTAAAGATTCCGTAAGCTTTGTGCAAAAGATAGCCTTGAGAACTTTTGCACTATATATATATATATATATATATATATATATATATATATGTGTGTGTGTGTGTGTGTGTGTAATGAGTTGAAAAGGTATCAGATACGTCTCGAAAAGTTCATTTCAACACCCTTATACAGCTTTAAAATTCATAGAAACTCAATCAAAAAAAATATTGAAACAAGACTGAACATTTATGTACAAATATCAGAATTATTTGGTCAAAATTCTGTCAATTTCGCGGGTGTGTAGAATGAACTTTTTTTTGCACTCGTTGTATGTGCAATATATTTATATATATGTGATATATATTTTACAAATATATTGTAAACAAGGACAATGATTTTTATCAAAGCCTAACATTTTGAGCTTTTTTGTTCGTATTTTACAAAGATTTACTTTCACAAGTGAGTGTACCTGAAAAATTTTCTATGCGTCAACATTTTTTGACTAAATCGTACGTGAATATCCGCAAATTGTTGGTCTTACAAACAAAGAAACCACAAATACGAATAAGAAAAATACGTGAACGTCAACCAATGAAACCAGGAAACACCCTTTTATGTATAAAAGAAGTTCCGTTATAAACCACCTTCCTTTATTTTTAGACTGAAGGCCAACCTATTTATTCAGTAGAATAAAAGATTGCTTATGAATTTCAATAAATGACTCAGCTT